>CAXITY010000151.1:0-24681 GCA_964034905.1 Itoplectis maculator
AATCGCGTTTTGCGAGCGCTGCACGCATGTAAACTCGGTCTCCGAGTGTCAAAAACCTTTATTTTATGCAAATGCATCGTTTTGCATCGTTGAAACTCGTTTGGCACCGATGCCGCAAGCGAAAAAGCGTCAATCAGCCAAATCGAGAAATCGCGTTTTGCTAGCGCTGCACGCATGTAAACTCGGTCTCCGAGTGTCAAAAACCTTTATTTTGTGCAAATGCATTGTTTTGCATCGTTGAAACTCGTTTGGCACCGATGCCGCAAGCGAAAAAGCGTCAATCAGCCAAATCGAGAAATCGCGTTTTGCGAGCGCTGCACGCATGTAAACTCGGTCTCCGAGTGTCAAAAACCTTTATTTTGTGCAAATGCATTGTTTTGCATCGTTAAAACTCGTTTGGCACCGATGCCGCAAGCGAAAAAGCGTCAATCAGCCAAATCGAGAAATCGCGTTTTGCGAGCGCTGCACGCATGTAAACTCGGTCTCCGAGTGTCAAAAACCTTTATTTTGTGCAAATGCATCGTTTTGCATCGTTGAAACTCGTTTGGCACCGATGCCGCAAGCGAAAAGGCGTCAATCAGCCAAATCGAGAAATCGCGTTTTGCGAGCGCTGCACGCATGTAAACTCGGTCTCCGAGTGTCAAAAACCTTTATTTTGTGCAAATGCATCGTTTTGCATCGTTGAAACTCGTTTGGCACCGATGCCGCAAGCGAAAAAGCGTCAATCAGCCAAATCGAGAAATCGCGTTTTGCGAGCGCTGCACGCATGTAAACTCGGTCTCCGAGTGTCAAAAACCTTTATTTTGTGCAAATGCATCGTTTTGCATCGTTGAAACTCGTTTGGCACCGATGCCGCAAGCGAAAAAGCGTCAATCAGCCAAATCGAGAAATCGCGTTTTGCGAGCGCTGCACGCATGTAAACTCGGTCTCCGAGTGTCAAAAACCTTTATTTTATGCAAATGCATCGTTTTGCATCGTTGAAACTCGTTTGGCACCGATGCCGCAAGCGAAAAAGCGTCAATCAGCCAAATCGAGAAATCGCGTTTTGCGAGCGCTGCACGCATGTAAACTCGGTCTCCGAGTGTCAAAAACCTTTATTTTGTGCAAATGCATTGTTTTGCATCGTTGAAACTCGTTTGGCACCGATGCCGCAAGCGAAAAAGCGTCAATCAGCCAAATCGAGAAATCGCGTTTTGCGAGCGCTGCACGCATGTAAACTCGGTCTCCGAGTGTCAAAAACCTTTATTTTGTGCAAATGCATCGTTTTGCATCGTTGAAACTGGTTTGGCACCGATGCCGCAAGCGAAAAAGCGTCAATCAGCCAAATCGAGAAATCGCGTTTTGCGAGCGCTGCACGCATGTAAACTCGGTCTCCGAGTGTCAAAAACCTTTATTTTATGCAAATGCATCGTTTTGCATCGTTGAAACTCGTTTGGCACCGATGCCGCAAGCGAAAAAGCGTCAATCAGCCAAATCGAGAAATCGCGTTTTGCTAGCGCTGCACGCATGTAAACTCGGTCTCCGAGTGTCAAAAACCTTTATTTTGTGCAAATGCATTGTTTTGCATCGTTGAAACTCGTTTGGCACCGATGCCGCAAGCGAAAAAGCGTCAATCAGCCAAATCGAGAAATCGCGTTTTGCGAGCGCTGCACGCATGTAAACTCGGTCTCCGAGTGTCAAAAACCTTTATTTTGTGCAAATGCATTGTTTTGCATCGTTGAAACTCGTTTGGCACCGATGCCGCAAGCGAAAAAGCGTCAATCAGCCAAATCGAGAAATCGCGTTTTGCGAGCGCTGCACGCATGTAAACTCGGTCTCCGAGTGTCAAAAACCTTTATTTTGTGCAAATGCATCGTTTTGCATCGTTGAAACTCGTTTGGCACCGATGCCGCAAGCGAAAAAGCGTCAATCAGCCAAATCGAGAAATCGCGTTTTGCGAGCGCTGCACGCATGTAAACTCGGTCTCCGAGTGTCAAAAACCTTTATTTTGTGCAAATGCATCGTTTTGCATCGTTGAAACTCGTTTGGCACCGATGCCGCAAGCGAAAAAGCGTCAATCAGCCAAATCGAGAAATCGCGTTTTGCGAGTGCTGCACGCATGTAAACTCGGTCTCCGAGTGTCAAAAACCTTTATTTTATGCAAATGCATCGTTTTGCATCGTTGAAACTCGTTTGGCACCGATGCCGCAAGCGAAAAAGCGTCAATCAGCCAAATCGAGAAATCGCGTTTTGCTAGCGCTGCACGCATGTAAACTCGGTCTCCGAGTGTCAAAAACCTTTATTTTGTGCAAATGCATTGTTTTGCATCGTTGAAACTCGTTTGGCACCGATGCCGCAAGCGAAAAAGCGTCAATCAGCCAAATCGAGAAATCGCGTTTTGCGAGCGCTGCACGCATGTAAACTCGGTCTCCGAGTGTCAAAAACCTTTATTTTGTGCAAATGCATCGTTTTGCATCGTTGAAACTCGTTTGGCACCGATGCCGCAAGCGAAAAAGCGTCAATCAGCCAAATCGAGAAATCGCGTTTTGCGAGCGCTGCACGCATGTAATCTCGATCTCCGAATGTCAAAAACCTTAATTTTGTCTAAATGCATCGTTTTGCATCGTCAAAACTCGTTTGGCAACGATGCCGCTAGCGAAAATGCGTCAATCATCCAAATAAAGCTATCGCGTTCTGCGCGCGTGGCACTCATGTAAACGCGATCTCCGATTGTCAAAAACCTTAATTTTGTGCAAATGCATCGTTTTGCATCGTTAGAACTCGTTTGACACCGATGCCGCGAGCGAAAAAGCGTCAAACAGCTAAATCGAGCCATCTCGTTTTGCGAGCGCTGCAAGCATGTAAACTCGATCTCCGAATGTCAAAAACCTCAATTTTGTGCAAATGCATCGTTTTACATCGTTAAAACTTGTTTGGCACCGATGCCGCGAGCGAAAAAGCGTCAGTCAGCCAAATCGAGCCATCGCGATTTGCGAGCGCTGCACGCATTTAAACTCGGTCTCCGAATGACGAAAACCTTAATTTTGTGCAAATGCATCGTTTTGCAACGTCAAAACTCGTTTGGTAACGATGCCGCTAGCGAAAATGCGTCAAACAGCCAAATCGAGCCATGTCGTTTTGCGAGCGCTGCACGCATGAAATCTCGATCTCCGAATGTCAAAAACCTTAATTTTGTTTAAATGCATCGTTTTGCATCGCTAAAACTCGTTTGACACCGATGCTACGAGCAAAAAAGCGTCAATCAGCCAAATCAAGCTATCGCGTTCTGCGCGCGCGACACCCATTTAAACTCGGTCGCCGAGTATCAAAAACCTTTATTTCCCGCAAATGCTTCGTTTTACATCGTTAAAACTCGTTTGGCACCGATGCCGCGAGCGAAAAAGCGTCAGTCAGCCAAATCGAGCCATCGCGATTTGCGAGCGCTGCACGCATGTAAACTAGGTCCCCGAATGACGAAAACCTTAATTTTGTGCAAATGCATCGTTTTGCAACGTCAAAACTCGTTTGGCAACGATACTGCGAGCGAAAATGCGTCAATGAGCCAAATCCAGCTATCGCGTTCTGCGCGCGTTGCACTCATGCAAACTCGGTCGCCGAGTATAAAAAAACCTTTATTTTGTGCAAATGCATTATTTTGCATCGTTAAAACTCGTTTGACACCGATGCCACGAGCAAAAAAGCGTCAATCAGCCAAATCAAGCTATCGCGTTCTGCGCGCGTGGCACTCATGTAAACTCGGTCGCCGAGTACCAAAAACCTTTATTTTGTGCAAATGCATCGTTTTGCATCGTTAAAACACGTTTGGCACCGATGCTGCGAGCGAAAAAGCGTCAATCAGCCAAATCGAGCCATCACGTTTTGCGAGCGCTGCACGCATGTAATCTCGATCTCCGAATGTCAAAAACCTTAATTTTGTGCAAATGCATCGTTTTGCATCGTCAAAACTCGTTTGGCAACGATGCCGCTAGCGAAAATGCGTCAATGAGCCAAATCCAGCTATCGCGTTCTGCGCGCGTTGCACTCATGCAAACTCGGTCGCCGAGTATAAAAAACCTTTATTTTGTGCAAATGCATTGTTTTGCATCGTTAAAACTCGTTTGACACCGATGCCACGAGCAAAAAAGCGTCAATCAGCCAAATCAAGCTATCGCGTTCTGCGCGCGTGGCACTCATGTAAACTCGGTCGCCGAGTTCCAAAAACCTTTATTTTGTGCAAATGCATCGTTTTGCATCGTTAAAACACGTTTGGCACCGATGCTGCGAGCGAAAAAGCGTCAATCAGCCAAATCGAGCCATCACGTTTTGCGAGCGCTGCACGCATGTAATCTCGATCTCCGAATGTCAAAAACCTTAATTTTGTTTAAATGCATCGTTTTGCATCGTTAAAACACGTTTGGCACCGATGCTGCGAGCGAAAAAGCGTCAATCAGCCAAATCGAGCCATCACGTTTTGCGAGCGCTGCACGCATGTAATCTCGATCTCCGAATGTCAAAAACCTTAATTTTGTTTAAATGCATCGTTTTGCATCGTTAAAACACGTTTGGCACCGATGCTGCGAGCGAAAAAGCGTCAATCAGCCAAATCGAGCCATCACGTTTTGCGAGCGCTGCACGCATGTAATCTCGATCTCCGAATGTCAAAAACCTTAATTTTGTGCAAATGCATCGTTTTGCATCGTCAAAACTCGTTTGGCAACGATGCCGCTAGCGAAAATGCGTCAATGAGCCAAATCCAGCTATCGCGTTCTGCGCGCGTTGCACTCATGCAAACTCGGTCGCCGAGTATAAAAAAACCTTTATTTTGTGCAAATGCATTGTTTTGCATCGTTAAAACTCGTTTGACACCGATGCCACGAGCAAAAAAGCGTCAATCAGCCAAATCAAGCTATCGCGTTCTGCGCGCGTGGCACTCATGTAAACTCGGTCGCCGAGTTCCAAAAACCTTTATTTTGTGCAAATGCATCGTTTTGCATCGTTAAAACACGTTTGGCACCGATGCTGCGAGCGAAAAAGCGTCAATCAGCCAAATCGAGTCATCACGTTTTGCGAGCGCTGCACGCATGTAATCTCGATCTCCGAATGTCAAAAACCTTAATTTTGTTTAAATGCATCGTTTTGCATCGTCAAAACTCGTTTGGCAACGATGCCGCTAGCGAAAATGCGTCAATCAGCCAAATCAAGCTATCGCGTTCTGCGCGCGTGGCACTCATGCAAACTCGGTCGCCGAGTACCAAAAACCTTTATTTTGTGCAAATGCATCGTTTTGCATCGTTAAAACACGTTTGGCACCGATGCTGCGAGCGAAAAAGCGTCAATCAGCCAAATCGAGCCATCGCGTTTTGCGAGCGCTGCACGCATGTAATCTCGATCTCCGAATGTCAAAAACCTTAATTATGTGCAAATGCATCGTTTTGCATCGTCAAAACTCGTTTGGCAACGATACTGCGAGCGAAAATGCGTCAATGAGCCAAATCCAGCTATCGCGTTCTGCGCGCGTTGCACTCATGCAAACTCGGTCGCCGAGTATAAAAAACCTTTATTTTGTGCAAATGCATTGTTTTGCATCGTTGAAACTCGTTTGACACCGATGCCACGAGCAAAAAAGCGTCAATCAGCCAAATCAAGCTATCGCGTTCTGCGCGCGTGGCACTCATGTAAACTCGGTCGCCGAGTTCCAAAAACCTTTATTTTGTGCAAATGCATCGTTTTGCATCGTTAAAACACGTTTGGCACCGATGCTGCGAGCGAAAAAGCGTCAATCAGCCAAATCGAGCCATCACGTTTTGCGAGCGCTGCACGCATGTAATCTCGATCTCCGAATGTCAAAAACCTTAATTTTGTTTAAATTCATCGTTTTGCATCGTTAAAACACGTTTGGCACCGATGCTGCGAGCGAAAAAGCGTCAATCAGCCAAATCGAGCCATCACGTTTTGCGAGCGCTGCACGCATGTAATCTCGATCTCCGAATGTCAAAAACCTTAATTTTGTTTAAATGCATCGTTTTGCATCGTTAAAACACGTTTGGCACCGATGCTGCGAGCGAAAAAGCGTCAATCAGCCAAATCGAGCCATCACGTTTTGCGAGCGCTGCACTCATGTAATCTCGATCTCCGAATGTCAAAAACCTTAATTTTGTGCAAATGCATCGTTTTGCATCGTCAAAACTCGTTTGGCAACGATACTGCGAGCGAAAATGCGTCAATGAGCCAAATCAAGCTATCGCGTTCTGCGCGCGTTGCACTCATGCAAACTCGGTCGCCGAGTATAAAAAAACCTTTATTTTGTGCAAATGCATTGTTTTGCATCGTTAAAACTCGTTTGACACCGATGCCACGAGCAAAAAAGCGTCAATCAGCCAAATCAAGCTATCGCGTTCTGCGCGCGTGGCACTCATGTAAACTCGGTCGCCGAGTTCCAAAAACCTTTATTTTGTGCAAATGCATCGTTTTGCATCGTTAAAACACGTTTGGCACCGATGCTGCGAGCGAAAAAGCGTCAATCAGCCAAATCGAGTCATCACGTTTTGCGAGCGCTGCACGCATGTAATCTCGATCTCCGAATGTCAAAAACCTTAATTTTGTTTAAATGCATCGTTTTGCATCGTCAAAACTCGTTTGGCAACGATGCCGCTAGCGAAAATGCGTCAATCAGCCAAATCAAGCTATCGCGTTCTGCGCGCGTGGCACTCATGTAAACTCGGTTGCCGAGTACCAAAAACCTTTATTTTGTGCAAATGCATCGTTTTGCATCGTTAAAACACGTTTGGCACCGATGCTGCGAGCGAAAAAGCGTCAATCAGCCAAATCGAGCCATCACGATTTGCGAGCGCTGCACGCATGTAATCTCGATCTCCGAATGTCAAAAACCTTAATTTTGTTTAAATGCATCGTTTTGCATCGTTAAAACACGTTTGGCACCGATGCTGCGAGCGAAAAAGCGTCAATCAGCCAAATCGAGCCATCACGTTTTGCGAGCGCTGCACGCATGTAATCTCGATCTCCGAATGTCAAAAACCTTAATTTTGTCTAAATGCATCGTTTTGCATCGTCAAAACTCGTTTGGCAACGATGCCGCTAGTGAAAATGCGTCAATCATCCAAGTAAAGCTATCGCGTTCTGCGCGCGTGGCACTCATGTAAACGCGATCTCCGAATGTCAAAAACCTTAATTTTGTGCAAATGCATCGTTTTGCATTGTTAGAACTCGTTTGACACCGATGCCGCGAGCGAAAAAGCGTCAAACAGCTAAATCGAGCCATCTCGTTTTGCGAGCGCTGCACGCATGTAAACTCGATCTCCGAATGTCAAAAACCTTAATTTTGTGCAAATGCATCGTTTTACATCGTTAAAACTCGTTTGGCACCGATGCCGCGAGCGAAAAAGCGTCAGTCAGCCAAATCGAGCCATCGCGATTTGCGAGCGCTGCACGCATGTAAACTCGGTCTCCGAATGACGAAAACCTTAATTTTGTGCAAATGCATCGTTTTGCAACGTCAAAACTCGTTTGGTAACGATGCCGCTAGCGAAAATGCGTCAAACAGCCAAATCGAGCCATGTCGTTTTGCGAGCGCTGCACGCATGAAATCTCGATCTCCGAATTTCAAAAACCTTAATTTTGTTTAAATGCATCGTTTTGCATCGTTAAAACTCGTTTGATACCGATGCCACGAGCAAAAAAGCGTCAATCAGACAAATCAAGCTATCGCGTTCTGCGCGCGTGGCACTCATGTAAACTCGGTCGCCGAGTACCAAAAACCTTTATTTTGTGCAAATGCATCGTTTTGCATCGTTAAAACACGTTTGGCACCGATGCTGCGAGCGAAAAAGCGTCAATCAGCCAAATCGAGCCATCACGTTTTGCGAGCGCTGCACGCATGTAATCTCAATCTCCGAATGTCAAAAACCCTAATTTTGTGCAAATGCATCGTTTTGCATCGTCAAAACTCGTTTGGCAACGATACTGCGAGCGAAAATGCGTCAATGAGCCAAATCCAGCTATCGCGTTCTGCGCGCGTTGCACTCATGCAAACTCGGTCGCCGAGTATAAAAAACCTTTATTTTGTGCAAATGCATTGTTTTGCATCGTTAAAACTCGTTTGACACCGATGCCACGAGCAAAAAAGCGTCAATCAGCCAAACCAAGCTATCGCCTTCTGCGCGCGTGGCACTCATGTAAACTCGGTCGCCGAGTTCCAAAAACCTTTATTTTGTGCAAATGCATCGTTTTGCATCGTTAAAACACGTTTGGCACCGATGCTGCGAGCGAAAAAGCGTCAATCAGCCAAATCGAGCCATCACGTTTTGCGAGCGCTGCACGCATGTAATCTCGATCTCCGAATGTCAAAAACCTTAATTTTGTTTAAATGCATCGTTTTGCATCGTCAAAACTCGTTTGGCAACGATGCCGCTAGCGAAAATGCGTCAATCAGCCAAATCAAGCTATCGCGTTCTGCGCGCGTGGCACTCATGTAAACTCGGTCGCCGAGTACCAAAAACCTTTATTTTGTGCAAATGCATCGTTTTGCGTCGTTAAAACACGTTTGGCACCGATGCTGCGAGCGAAAAAGCGTCAATCAGCCAAATCGAGCCATCACGTTTTGCGAGCGCTGCACGCATGTAATCTCGATCTCCAAATGTCAAAAACCTTAATTTTGTGCAAATGCATCGTTTTGCATCGTCAAAACTCGTTTGGCAACGATACTGCGAGCGAAAATGCGTCAATGAGCCAAATCCAGCTATCGCGTTCTGCGCGCGTTGCACTCATGCAAACTCGGTCGCCGAGTATAAAAAAACCTTTATTTTGTGCAAATGCATTGTTTTGCATCGTTAAAACTCGTTTGACACCGATGCCACGAGCAAAAAAGCGTCAATCAGCCAAATCAAGCTATCGCGTTCTGCGCGCGTGGCACTCATGTAAACTCGGTCGCCAAGTTCCAAAAACCTTTATTTTGTGCAAATGCATCGTTTTGCATCGTTAAAACACGTTTGGCACCGATGCTGCGAGCGAAAAAGCGTCAATCAGCCAAATCGAGTCATCACGTTTTGCGAGCGCTGCACGAATGTAATCTCGATCTCCGAATGTCAAAAACCTTAATTTTGTTTAAATGCATCGTTTTGCATCGTCAAAACTTGTTTGGCATCGATGCCGCTAGCGAAAATGCGTCAATGAGCCAAATCCAGCTATCGCGTTCTGCGCGCGTTGCACTCATGCAAACTCGGTCGCCGAGTATAAAAAAACCTTTATTTTGTGCAAATGCATTGTTTTGCATCGTTAAAACTCGTTTGACACCGATGCCACGAGCAAAAAAGCGTCAATCAGCCAAATCGAGTCATCACGTTTTGCGAGCGCTGCACGCATGTAATCTCGATCTCCGAATGTCAAAAACCTTAATTTTGTTTAAATGCATCGTTTTGCATCGTCAAAACTCGTTTGGCAACGATGCCGCTAGCGAAAATGCGTCAATCAGCCAAATCAAGCTATCGCGTTCTGCGCGCGTGGCACTCATGCAAACTCGGTCGCCGAGTACCAAAAACCTTTATTTTGTGCAAATGCATCGTTTTGCATCGTTAAAACACGTTTGGCACCGATGCTGCGAGCGAAAAAGCGTCAATCAGCCAAATCGAGCCATCGCGTTTTGCGAGCGCTGCACGCATGTAATCTCGATCTCCGAATGTCAAAAACCTTAATTATGTGCAAATGCATCGTTTTGCATCGTCAAAACTCGTTTGGCAACGATATTGCGAGCGAAAATGCGTCAATGAGCCAAATCCAGCTATCGCGTTCTGCGCGCGTTGCACTCATGCAAACTCGGTCGCCGAGTATAAAAAACCTTTATTTTGTGCAAATGCATTGTTTTGCATCGTTGAAACTCGTTTGACACCGATGCCACGAGCAAAAAAGCGTCAATCAGCCAAATCAAGCTATCGCGTTCTGCGCGCGTGGCACTGATGTAAACTCGGTCGCCGAGTTCCAAAAACCTTTATTTTGTGCAAATGCATCATTTTGCATCGTTAAAACACGTTTGGCACCGATGCTGCGAGCGAAAAAGCGTCAATCAGCCAAATCGAGCCATCACGTTTTGCGAGCGCTGCACGCATGTAATCTCGATCTCCGAATGTCAAAAACCTTAATTTTGTTTAAATGCATCGTTTTGCATCGTTAAAACACGTTTGGCACCGATGCTGCGAGCGAAAAAGCGTCAATCAGCCAAATCGAGCCATCACGTTTTGCGAGCGCTGCACGCATGTAATCTCGATCTCCGAATGTCAAAAACCTTAATTTTGTTTAAATGCATCGTTTTGCATCGTTAAAACACGTTTGGCACCGATGCTGCGAGCGAAAAAGCGTCAATCAGCCAAATCGAGCCATCACGTTTTGCGAGCGCTGCACGCATGTAATCTCGATCTCCGAATGTCAAAAACCTTAATTTTGTGCAAATGCATCGTTTTGCATCGTCAAAACTCGTTTGGCAACGATACTGCGAGCGAAAATGCGTCAATGAGCCAAATCAAGCTATCGCGTTCTGCGCGCGTTGCACTCATGCAAACTCGGTCGCCGAGTATAAAAAAACCTTTATTTTGTGCAAATGCATTGTTTTGCATCGTTAAAACTCGTTTGACACCGATGCCACGAGCAAAAAAGCGTCAATCAGCCAAATCGAGAAATCGCGTTTTGCGAGCGCTGCACGCATGTAAACTCGGTCGCCGAGTGTCAAAAACCTTGATTTTGTGCAATTCCATCGTTTTGCATCGTTGAAACTTGTTTGGCACTGATGCCGCGAGTGAAGGTGCGTCAAACAGCCAAATCGAGCCATCGCGTTTTGTGAGCGTTGCACGCATGGAAACTCGGTCGCCGAGTGTCAAAAACTTTTATTTTATGCAAATGCATCGTTTTGCATCGTTGAAACTCGTTTGGCACCGATGCCGCGATCGAAAATGCGTCAAGCAGCCAAATCGAGAAATCGCGTTTTGCGAGTGTTGCACGCATGTAAACTCGGTCTCCTAGTGTCAAAAACCTTTTTTTTTGTGCAAATGCATCGTTTTGCATCGTTGAAATTCGTTTGGCACCGATGCCGCAAGCGAAAAAGCGTCAATCAGCCAAATCGAGAAATCGCGTTTTGCGAGCGCTGCACGCATGTAAACTCGGTCGCCGAGTGTCAAAAACCTTGATTTTGTGCAATTCCATCGTTTTGCATCGTTGAAACTTGTTTGGCACTGATGCCGCGAGTGAAGAAGCGTCAAACAGCCAAATCGAGCCATCGCGTTTTGTGAGCGTTGCACGCATGTAAACTGGGTCGCCGAGTGACAAAAACTTTTATTTTATGCAAATGAATCGTTTTGCATCGTTGAAACTCGTTTGGCACCGATGCTGCGAGCGAAAATGCGTCAAACAGCCAAATCGAGCCATCGCGTTTTGTGAGCGTTGCACGCATGTAAACTCGGTCGCCGAGTGGCAAAAACTTTTATTTTATGCAAATGCATCGTTTTGCATCGCTGAAACTCGTTTGGCACCGATGCCGCGAGCGAAAATGCGTCCAACAGCCAAATCGAGAAATCGCGTTTTGCGAGTGTTGCACGCATGTAAACTCGGTCTCCGAGTGTCAAAAACCTTTATTTTGTGCAAATGCATTGTTTTGCATCGCTGAAACTCGTTTGGCACTGATGCCGCGAGTGAAGGAGCGTCAAACTGCCAAATCGAGCCATCGCGTTTTGTGAGCGTTGCACGCATGGAAACTCGGTCGCCGAGTGTCAAAAACTTTTATTTTATGCAAATGCATCGTTTTGCATCGTTAAACTCGTTTGGCACCGATGCCGCGAGCGAAAATGCGTCAAACAGCCAAATCGAACCATCGCGTTTTGTGAGCGTTGCACGCATGTAAACTCGGTCGCCGAGTGTCAAAAACTTTTATTTTGTGCAAATGCATCGTTTTGGATCGTTGAAACTCGTTTGGCACCGATGCCGCGAGCGAAAATGCGTCAAACAGCTAAATCGAGAAATCGCGTTTTGCGAGTGTTGCACGCATGTAAACTCGGTCGCCGAGTGTCAAAAAACTTGATTTTGTGCAAATCCATCGTTTTGCATCGTTGAAATTCGTTTGGCACCGATGCCGCAAGCGAAAAATCGTCAATCAGCCAAATCGAGAAATCGCGTTTTGCGAGCGCTGCACGCATGTAAACTCGGTCGTCGAGTGTCAAAAACCTTGATTTTGTGCAATTCCATCGTTTTGCATCGTTGAAACTTGTTTGGCACTGATGCCGCGAGTGAAGAAGCGTCAAACAGCCAAATCGAGCCATCGCGTTTTGTGAGCGTTGCACGCATGTAAACTGGGTCGCCGAGTGACAAAAACTTTTATTTTATGCAAATGAATCGTTTTGCATCGTTGAAACACGTTTGGCACCGATGCCGCGAGCGAAAATGCGTCAAACAGCCAAATCGAGCCATCGCGTTTTGTGAGCGTTGCACGCATGTAACTCGGTCGCCGAGTGTCAAAAACCTTGATTTTGTGCAACTCCATCGTTTTGCATCGTTAACACTCGTTTGGCACCGATGCCGCGAGTGAAAAAGCGTCAATCAGCCAAATCGAGAAATCGCGTTTTGCGAGCGCTGCACGCATGTAAACTCGGTCGCCGAGTGTCAAAAACCTTGATTTTGTGCAAATCCATCGTTTTGCATCGTTGAAACTTGTTAGGCACTGATGCCGCGAGTGAAGGAGCGTCAAACAGCCAAATCGAGCCATCGCGTTTTGTGAGCGTTGTACGCATGGAAACTCGGTCGCCGAGTGTCAAAAACTTTTATTTTATGCAAATGCATCGTTTTGCATCGTTGAAACTCGTTTGGCACCGATGCCGCGAGCGAAAATGCGTCAAACAGCCAAATCGAACCATCGCGTTTTGTGAGCGTTGCACGCATGTAAACTCGGTCGCCGAGTGTCAAAAACTTTTATTTTATGCAAATGCATCGTTTTGGATCGTTGAAACTCGTTTGGCACCGATGCCGCGAGCGAAAATGCGTCAAACAGCTAAATCGAGAAATCGCGTTTTGCGAGTGTTGCACGCATGTAAACTCGGTCGCCGAGTGTCAAAAACCTTGATTTTGTGCAAATCCATCGTTTTGCATCGTTGAAACTTGTTTGGCACCGATGCCGCAAGCGAAAAAGCGTCAATCAGCCAAATCGAGAAATCGCGTTTTGCGAGCGCTTCACGCATGTAAACTCGGTCGCCGAGCGTCAAAAACCTTGATTTTGTGCAAATCCATCGTTTTGATGCCGCGAGTGAAGGTGCGTCAAACAGCTAAATCGAGCCATCGCGTTTTGTGAGCGTTGCACGCATGGAAACTCGGTCGCCGAGTGTCAAAAACTTTTATTTTATGCAAATGCATCGTTTTGCATCGTTGAAACTCGTTTGGCACCGATGCCGCGATCGAAAATGCGTCAAGCAGCCAAATCGAGAAATCGCGTTTTGCGAGTGTTGCACGCATGTAAACTCGGTCTCCTAGTGTCAAAAACCTTTTTTTTGTGCAAATGCATCGTTTTGCATCGTTGAAATTCGTTTGGCACCGATGCCGCGAGCGAAAATGCGTCAAACAGCCAAATCGAGAAATCGCGTTTTGCGAGCGCTGCACGCATGGAAACTCGGTCTCCGAGTGTTAAAAACCTTTATTTTGTGCAAATCCATCGTTTTGGATCGTTGAAATTCGTTTGGCACCGATGCCGCGAGCGAAAATGTGTCAAACAGCCAAATCGAGCCATCGCGTTTTGTGAGCGTTGCACGCATGTAAACTCGGTCGCCGAGTGTCAAAAACTTTTATTTTATGCAAATGCATCGTTTTGCATCGTTGAAACTCGTTTGGCACCGATGCCGCGAGCGACAATGCGTCAAACAGCCAAATCGAGAAATCGCTTTTTGCGAGCGCTGCACGCAAGTAAACTCGGTCGCCGAGTGTCAAAAACCTTGATTTTGTACAACTCCATCGTTTTGCATCGTTAACACTCGTTTGGCACCGATGCCGCGAGTGAAAAAGCGTCAATCAGCCAAATCGAGAAATCGCGTTTTGCGAGCGCTTCACGCATGTAAACTCGGTCGCCGAGCGTCAAACCCTGATTTTGTGCAAATCCATCGTTTTGCATCGTTGAAACTTGTTTGGCACTGATGCCGCGAGTGAAGGAGCGTCAAACAGCCAAATCGAGCCATCGCGTTTTGTGAGCGTTGCACGCATGGAAACTCGGTTGCCGAGTGTCAAAAACTTTTATTTTATGCAAATGCATCGTTTTGCATCGTTGAAACTCGTTTGGCACCGATGCCGCGAGCGAAAATGCGTCAAACAGCCAAATCGAGAAATCGCGTTTTGCGAGCGCTGCACGCAATAAACTCGGTCGCCGAGTGTCAAAAACCTTGATTTTGTACAACTCCATCGTTTTGCATCGTTAACACTCGTTTGGTCGCCGAGTGATAAAAACTTTTATTTTATGCAAATGCATCGTTTTGCATCGTTGAAACTCGTTTAGCACCGATGCCGCGAGCGAAAATGCGTCAAACAGCCAAATCGAAAAATCGCGTTTTGCGAGTGTTGCACGCATGTAAACTCGGTCTCCGAGTGTCAAAAACCTTTATTTTGTGCAAATGCATCGTTTTGCATCGTTGAAACTCGTTTGGCACCGATGCCGCAAGCGAAAAAGCGCCAATCAGCCAAATCGAGAAATCGCGTTTTGCGAGCGCTGCACGCATGTAAACTCGGTCTCCGAGTGTCAAAAACTTTTATTTTGTGCAAATGCATCGTTTTGCATCGTTGAAACACGTTTGGCACCAATGCCGCGAGCGAAAATGCGTCAAGCAGCCAAATCGAGAAATCGGGTTTTGCGAGTGTTGCACGCATGTAAACTCGGTCTCCGAGTGTCAAAAACCTTGATTTTGTGCAAATGCATCGTTTTGCATCGTTGAAATTCGTTTGGCACCGATGCCGCAAGCGAAAAAGCGTCAATCAGCCAAATCGAGAAATAGCGTTTTGCGAGCGCTGCACGCATGTAAACTCGGTCGCCGAGTATCAAAAACTTTTATTTTATGCAAATGCATCGTTTTGCATCGTTGAAACTCGTTTGGCATCGATGCCGCGAGCGATAATGCGTCGAACAGCCAAATCGAGAAATCGCGTTTTGCGAGTGTTGCACGCATGTAAACTCGGTCTCCGAGTGTCAAAAACCTTTATTTTGTGCAAATGCATCGTTTTGCATCGTTGAAACTCGTTTGGCACCGATGCCGCAAGCGAAAAAGCGTCAATCAGCCAAATCGAGAAATCGCGTTTTGCGAGCGCTGCACGCATGTAAACTCGGTCGCCGAGTGTCATAAACCTTGATTTTGTGCAAATCCATCATTTTGCATCGTTGAAACTTGTTTGGCACTGATGCCGCGAGTGAAGAAGCGTCAAACAGCCAAATCGAGCCATCGCGTTTTGTGAGCGTTGCACGCATGTAAACTGGGTCGCCGAGTGACAAAAACTTTTATTTTATGCAAATGAATCGTTTTGCATCGTTGAAACACGTTTGGCACCGATGCCGCGAGCGAAAATGCGTCAAACAGCCAAATCGAGCCATCGCGTTTTGTGAGCGTTGCACGCATGTAAACTCGGTCGCCGAGTGGCAAAAACCTTGATTTTGTGCAACTCCATCGTTTTGCATCGTTAACACTCGTTTGGCACCGATGCCGCGAGCGAAAAAGCGTCAATCAGCCAAATCGAGAAATCGCGTTTTGCGAGCGCTGCACGCATGTAAACTCGGTCTCCGAGTGTCAAAAACCTTTATTTTGTGCAAATCCATCGTTTTGCATCGTTGAAACTTGTAAGGCACTGATGCCGCGAGTGAAGGAGCGTCAAACAGCCAAATCGAGCCATCGCGTTTTGTGAGCGTTGTACGCATGGAAACTCGGTCGCCGAGTGTCAAAAACTTTTATTTTATGCAAATGCATCGTTTTGAATCGTTAAACTCGTTTGGCACCGATGCCGCGAGCGAAAATGCGTCAAACAGCCAAATCGAACCATCGCGTTTTGTGAGCGTTGCACGCATGTAAACTCGGTCGCCGAGTGTCAAAAACTTTTATTTTATGCAAATGCATCGTTTTGGATCGTTGAAACTCGTTTGGCACCGATGCCGCGAGCGAAAATGCGTCAAACAGCTAAATCGAGAAATCGCGTTTTGCGAGTGTTGCACGCATGTAAACTCGGTCGCCGAGTGTCAAAAACCTTGATTTTGTGCAAATCCATCGTTTTGCATCGTTGAAACTTGTTTGGCACCGATGCCGCAAGCGAAAAAGCGTCAATCAGCCAAATCGAGAAATCGCGTTTTGCGAGCGCTTCACGCATGTAAACTCGGTCGCCGAGCGTCAAAAACCTTGATTTTGTGCAAATCCATCGTTTTGATGCCGCGAGTGAAGGTGCGTCAAACAGCTAAATCGAGCCATCGCGTTTTGTGAGCGTTGCACGCATGGAAACTCGGTCGCCGAGTGTCAAAAACTTTTATTTTATGCAAATGCATCGTTTTGCATCGTTGAAACTCGTTTGGCACCGATGCCGCGATCGAAAATGCGTCAAGCAGCCAAATCGAGAAATCGCGTTTTGCAAGTGTTGCACGCATGTAAACTCGGTCTCCTAGTGTCAAAAACCTTTTTTTTGTGCAAATGCATCGTTTTGCATCGTTGAAATTCGTTTGGCACCGATGCCGCGAGCGAAAATGCGTCAAACAGCCAAATCGAGAAATCGCGTTTTGCGAGCGCTGCACGCATGGAAACTCGGTCTCCGAGTGTTAAAAACCTTTATTTTGTGCAAATCCATCGTTTTGGATCGTTGAAATTCGTTTGGCACCGATGCCGCGAGCGAAAATGTGTCAAACAGCCAAATCGAGCCATCGCGTTTTGTGAGCGTTGCACGCATGTAAACTCGGTCGCCGAGTGTCAAAAACTTTTATTTTATGCAAATGCATCGTTTTGCATCGTTGAAACTCGTTTGGCACCGATGCCGCGAGCGACAATGCGTCAAACAGCCAAATCGAGAAATCGCTTTTTGCGAGCGCTGCACGCAAGTAAACTCGGTCGCCGAGTGTCAAAAACCTTGATTTTGTACAACTCCATCGTTTTGCATCGTTAACACTCGTTTGGCACCGATGCCGCGAGTGAAAAAGCGTCAATCAGCCAAATCGAGAAATCGCGTTTTGCGAGCGCTTCACGCATGTAAACTCGGTCGCCGAGCGTCAAACCCTGATTTTGTGCAAATCCATCGTTTTGCATCGTTGAAACTTGTTTGGCACTGATGCCGCGAGTGAAGGAGCGTCAAACAGCCAAATCGAGCCATCGCGTTTTGTGAGCGTTGCACGCATGGAAACTCGGTTGCCGAGTGTCAAAAACTTTTATTTTATGCAAATGCATCGTTTTGCATCGTTGAAACTCGTTTGGCACCGATGCCGCGAGCGAAAATGCGTCAAACAGCCAAATCGAGAAATCGCGTTTTGCGAGCGCTGCACGCAATAAACTCGGTCGCCGAGTGTCAAAAACCTTGATTTTGTACAACTCCATCGTTTTGCATCGTTAACACTCGTTTGGTCGCCGAGTGATAAAAACTTTTATTTTATGCAAATGCATCGTTTTGCATCGTTGAAACTCGTTTAGCACCGATGCCGCGAGCGAAAATGCGTCAAACAGCCAAATCGAAAAATCGCGTTTTGCGAGTGTTGCACGCATGTAAACTCGGTCTCCGAGTGTCAAAAACCTTTATTTTGTGCAAATGCATCGTTTTGCATCGTTGAAACTCGTTTGGCACCGATGCCGCAAGCGAAAAAGCGCCAATCAGCCAAATCGAGAAATCGCGTTTTGCGAGCGCTGCACGCATGTAAACTCGGTCTCCGAGTGTCAAAAACTTTTATTTTGTGCAAATGCATCGTTTTGCATCGTTGAAACACGTTTGGCACCAATGCCGCGAGCGAAAATGCGTCAAGCAGCCAAATCGAGAAATCGGGTTTTGCGAGTGTTGCACGCATGTAAACTCGGTCTCCGAGTGTCAAAAACCTTGATTTTGTGCAAATGCATCGTTTTGCATCGTTGAAATTCGTTTGGCACCGATGCCGCAAGCGAAAAAGCGTCAATCAGCCAAATCGAGAAATAGCGTTTTGCGAGCGCTGCACGCATGTAAACTCGGTCGCCGAGTATCAAAAACTTTTATTTTATGCAAATGCATCGTTTTGCATCGTTGAAACTCGTTTGGCATCGATGCCGCGAGCGATAATGCGTCGAACAGCCAAATCGAGAAATCGCGTTTTGCGAGTGTTGCACGCATGTAAACTCGGTCTCCGAGTGTCAAAAACCTTTATTTTGTGCAAATGCATCGTTTTGCATCGTTGAAACTCGTTTGGCACCGATGCCGCAAGCGAAAAAGCGTCAATCAGCCAAATCGAGAAATCGCGTTTTGCGAGCGCTGCACGCATGTAAACTCGGTCGCCGAGTGTCATAAACCTTGATTTTGTGCAAATCCATCATTTTGCATCGTTGAAACTCGTTTGGCACCGATGCCGCAAGTGAAAAAGCGTCAATCAGCCAAATCGACCCATCGCGTTTTGTGAGTGTTGCACGCATGTAAACTCGGTCTCCGAGTGTCAAAAACCTTTATTTTGTGCAAATGCATCGTCTTGCATCGTTGAAACTCGTTTGGCACCGATGCCGCAAGCGAAAAAGCGTCAATCAGCCAAATCGAGAAATCGCGTTTTGCGAGCGCTGCACGCATGTAAACTCGGTCTCCGCGTGTCAAAAACCTTTATTTTGTGCAAATCCATCGTTTTGCATCGTTGAAATTCGTTTGGCACCGATGCCGCGAGCGAAAATGCGTCAAACAGCCAAATCGAGCCATCGCGTTTTGTGAGCGCTGCACGCATGTAAACTCGGTCTCCGAGTGTCAAAAACTTTTATTTTGTGCAAATGCATCGTTTTGCATCGTTGAAATACGTTTGGCACCAATGCCGCGAGCGAAAATGCGTCAAGCAGCCAAATCGAGAAATCGGGTTTTGCGAGTGTTGCACGCATGTAAACTCGGTCTCCGAGTGTCAAAAACCTTTATTTTGTGCAAATGCATCGTTTTGCATCGTTGAAATTCGTTTGCACCGATGCCGCAAGCGAAAAAGCGTCAATCAGCCAAATCGAGAAATCGCGTTTTGCGAGCGCTGCACGCATGTAAACTCGGTCGCCGAGTGTCAAAAACTTTTATTTTATGCAAATGCATCGTTTTGCATCGTTGAAACTCGTTTGGCATCGATGCCGCGAGCGATAATGCGTCGAACAGCCAAATCAAGAAATCGCGTTTTGCGAGTGTTGCACGCATGTAAACTCGGTCTCCGAGTGTCAAAAACCTTTATTTTGTGCAAATGCATCGTTTTGCATCGTTGAAACTCGTTTGGCACCGATGCCGCAAGCGAAAAAGCGTCAATCAGCCAAATCGAGAAATCGCGTTTTGCGAGCGCTGCACGCATGTAAACTCGGTCGCCGAGTGTCATAAACCTTGATTTTGTGCAAATCCATCGTTTTGCATCGTTGAAACTCGTTTGGCACCGATGCCGCAAGTGAAAAAGCGTCAATCAGCCAAATCGAGCCATCGCGTTTTGTGAGCGCTGCACGCATGTAAACTCGGTCTCCGAGTGTCAAAAACTTTTATTTTGTGCAAATGCATCGTTTTGCATCGTTGAAACACGTTTGGCACCAATGCCGCGAGCGAAAATGCGTCAAGCAGCCAAATCGAGAAATCGGGTTTTGCGAGTGTTGCACGCATGTAAACTCGGTCTCAGAGTGTCAAAAACCTTTATTTTGTGCAAATGCATCGTTTTGCATCGTTGAAATTCGTTTGGCACCGATGCCGCAAGCAAAAAAGCGTCAATCAGCCAAATCGAGAAATCGCGTTTTGCGTGCGCTGCACGCATGTAAACTCGGTCGCCGAATGTCAAAAACATTTATTTTATGCTAATGCATCGTTTTGCATCGTTGAAACTCGTTTGGCACCGATGCCGCGAGCGAAAATGCGTCAAACAGCTAAATCGAACCATCGCGTTTTGAGAGCGTTGCACGCATGTAAACTCGGTCGCCGAGTGTCAAAAACTTTTATTTTATGCAAATGCATCGTTTTGCATCGTAGAAACTCGTTTGGCATCGATGCCGCGAGCGAAAATGCGTCGAACAGCCAAATCGAGAAATCGCGTTTTGCGAGTGTTGCACGCATGTAAACTCGGTCTCCGAGTGTCAAAAACCTTTATTTTGTGCAAATGCATCGTTTTGCATCGTTGAAACTCGTTTGGCACCGATGCCGCAAGCGAAAAAGCGTCAATCAGCCAAATCGAGAAATCGCGTTTTGCGAGCGCTGCACGCATGTAAACTCGGTCGCCGAGTGTCATAAACCTTGATTTTGTGCAAATCCATCATTTTGCATCGTTGAAACTCGTTTGGCACCGATGCCGCAAGTGAAAAAGCGTCAATCAGCCAAATCGAGCCATCGCGTTTTGTGAGTGTTGCACGCATGTAAACTCGGTCTCCGAGTGTCAAAAACCTTTATTTTGTGCAAATGCATCGTCTTGCATCGTTGAAACTCGTTTGGCACCGATGCCGCAAGCGAAAAAGCGTCAATCAGCCAAATCGAGGAATCGCGTTTTGCGAGCGCTGCACGCATGTAAACTCGGTCTCCGAGTGTCAAAAACCTTTATTTTGTGCAAATCCATCGTTTTGCATCGTTGAAATTCGTTTGGCACCGATGCCGCGAGCGAAAATGCGTCAAACAGCCAAATCGAGCCATCGCGTTTTGTGAGCGCTGCACGCATGTAAACTCGGTCTCCGAGTGTCAAAAACTTTTATTTTGTGCAAATGCATCGTTTTGCATCGTTGAAACACGTTTGGCACCAATGCCGCGAGCGAAAATGCGTCAAGCAGCCAAATCGAGAAATCGGGTTTTAGCGTTTGACGCATGTAAACTCAGTCGCCGAGTGTAAAAAACCTTGATTCTGTGCAAATCCATCGTTTTGCATCGTTAACACTCGTTTGGCACTGATGCCGCGAGCGAAAATGCGTCAATCAGCCAAATCGAGAAATCACGTTTTGCGAGCGCTGCACGCATGTAAACTTGGCTGCCGAGTGTCAAAAACCTTGATTTTGTGCAAATCCATCGTTTTGCATCGTTAACACTCGTTTGGCACCGATGCCGCGAGTGAAAAAGCGTCAATAAGCCAAATCGAGAAATCGCGTTTTGCGAGCGATGCACGCATGTAAACTCGGTCACCGAGTGACAAAAACCTTGATTTTGTGAAAATGCATCCTTTTGCATCGTTGAAACTCGTTTGGCACCGATGCCGCGAGTGAAAAAGCGCCAATCAGCCAAATCGAGCCATCGCGTTTTGCGAGCGTTGCGCGCATGTACACTCGGTCTCCGAGTGTCAAAAACCTTTATTTTGTGCAAATGCATCGTTTTGCATCGTAGAAACCCATTTGGCACCGATGCCGCGAGTGAAAAAGCGTCAATCAGCCAAATCGAGCCATCGCGTTTTGCGAGCGTTGCGCGCATGTACACTCGGTCGCCGAGTGTCAAAACCTTGATTTTGTGCAAATCCATCGTTTTGCATCGTTGAAACACGTTTGGCACCGATGCCGCGAGTGATAGAGCGTCAATCAGCCAAAATCAGAAACTGAGCGTTGCGCGCATGTACACTCGGTCGCCGCGTGTCAAAAACCTTGATTTTGTGCAAATCCATCGTTTTGCATCGTTAACACTCGTTTGGCACCGATGCCGCGAGTGAAAAAGCGTCAATAAGCCAAATCGATAAATCGCGTTTTGCGTGCGATGAACGCATGTAAACTCGGTTACCGAGTGACAAAAACCTTGTATTTGTGAAAATGCATCCTTTTGCATCGTTGAAACTCGTTTGGCACCGATGCCGCGAGTGAAAAAGCGCCAATGAGCCAAATCGAGCCATCGCGTTTTGCGAGCGTTGCGCGCATGTACACTCGTTCGCCGAGTGTCAAAAACCTTTATTTTGTGCAAATGCATCGTTTTGCATCGTTGAAACTCGTTTGGCACCGATGCCGCGAGTGATAGAGCG
The DNA here is from genome assembly GCA_964034905.1 of Itoplectis maculator. Classification (NCBI taxonomy): domain Eukaryota; kingdom Metazoa; phylum Arthropoda; class Insecta; order Hymenoptera; family Ichneumonidae; genus Itoplectis; species Itoplectis maculator. The sequence goes on from CAXITY010000151.1 coordinate 22,100, forward strand.
TCAATCAACCAAAATCAGAAACTGAGCGTTGCGCGCATGTACACTCGGTCGCCGAGTGTCAAAAACCTTGATTTTGTGCAAATCCATCGTTTTGCATCTTTAACACTCGTTTGGCACCGATGCCGCGAGTGAAAAAGCGTCAATAAGCCAAATCGATAAATCGCGTTTTGCGAGCGTTGCGCGCATGTACACTCGGTCGCCGAGTGTCAAAAACCTTGATTTTGTGCAAATCCATCGTTTTGCATCGTTGAAACTCGTTTGGCACCGATGCCGCGAGTGATAGAGCGTCAATCAGCCAAAATCAGAAACTGAGCGTTGCGCGCATGTACACTCGGTCGCCGAGTGTCAAAAACCTTTATTTTGCGCAAATGCATCGTTTTGCATCGTTGAAACTCATTTGGCACCGATGCCGCGAGTGAAAAAGCGTCAATCAGCCAAATCGAGCCATCGCGTTTTGCGAGTGTTGAACGCATGTAAACTCGGTCTCCGAGTGTCAAAAACCTTTATTTCTTGCAAATGCATCGTTTTGCATCGTTGAAACTCATTTGGCACCGATGCCGCGAGTGAAAAAGCGCCAATCAGCCAAATCGAGCCATCGCGTTTTGCGAGCGTTGCGCGCATCGACACTCGTTCGCCGAGTGTCAAGAGCCTTGATTTTGTGCAAATCCATCGTTTTGCATCGTTGAAACTCGTTTGGCACCGATGCCGCGAGTGATAGAGCGTCAATCAGTCAAAATCAGAAACTGAGCGGTGCGCGCATGTACACTCGTTCGCCGAGTGTTAAAAACCTTTATTTTGTGCAAATGCATCGTTTTGAATCGTTAACACTCGCTTGGCACCGATGCCGCGAGTGAAAAAGAGTCGATCAGCCAAATCGAGCCATCGCGTTTTGTGAGCGTTGCACGCATGTAAACTCGGTCGCCGAGTGTCAAAAACCTTGATTTTTTGCAAATCCATCGTTTTGCATCGTTAAAACTCGTTTGGCACCGATGCCGCGAGTGAAAAATAGTCGATCAGCCAAATTGAGAAATCGCGTTTGCGAGCGCTGCACGCATGTAAACTCGGTCGCCGAGTGTCAAAAACCTTTATTTTGTGCAAATGCATCGTTTTGCATGGTTGAAACTCGTTTGGCATCGATGCCGCGAGTGATAGAGCGTCAATCAACCAAATCAGAAACTGAGCGTTGCGCGCATGTACACTCGGTCTCCGAGTGTCAAAAACCTTTATTTTGTGCAAATGCATCGTTTTGCATCGTAGAAACCCATTTGGCACCGATGCCGCGAGTGAAAAAGCGTTAATCAGCCAAATCGAGCCATCGCGTTTTGCGAGCGTTGCGCGCATGTACACTCGGTCGCCGAGTGTCAAAAACCTTGATTTTGTGCAAATCCATCGTTTTGCATCGTTAACACTCGTTTGGCACCGATGACGCGAGTGAAAAAGCGACAATAAGCCAAATCGAGAAATCGCGTTTTGCGTGCGTTGCACGCATGTAAACTCGGTCACCGAGTGACAAAAACCTTGATTTTGTGAAAATGCATCCTTTTGTATCGTTGAAACTCGTTTGGCACCGATGCCGCGAGTGAAAAAGCGCCAATCAGCCAAATCGAGCCATCGCGTTTTGCGAGCGTTGCGCGCATGTACACTCGGTCTCCGAATGTCAAAAACCTTTATTTTGTGCAAATGCATCGTTTTGCATCGTTGAAACCCGTTTGGCACCGATGCCGCGAGTGAAAAATAGTCGATCAGCCAAATTGAGAAATCGCGTTTTGCGAGCGCTGCACGCATGTAAACTCGGTCGCCGAGTGTCAAAAACCTTTATTTTGTGCAAATGCATCGTTTTGCATGGTTGAAACTCGTTTGGCACCGATGCCGCGAGTGATAGAGCGTCAATCAACCAAAATCAGAAACTGAGCGTTGCGCGCATGTACACTCGGTCGCCGAGTGTCAAAAACCTTGATTTTGTGCAAATCCATCGTTTTGCATCGTTAACACTCGTTTGGCACCGATGCCGCGAGTGGAAAAGCGACAATAAGCCAAATCGAGAAATCGCGTTTTGCGTGCGTTGCACGCATGTAAACTCGGTCACCGAGTGACAAAAACCTTGATTTTGTGAAAATGCATCCTTTTGCATCGTTGAAACTCGTTTGGCACCGATGCCGCGAGTGAAAAAGCGCCAATCAGCCAAATCGAGCCATCGCGTTTTGCGAGCGTTGCGCTCATGTACACTCGGTCTCCGAGTGTCAAAAACCTTTATTTTGTGCAAATGCATCGTTTTGCATCGTAGAAACCCATTTGGCACCGATGCCGCGAGTGAAAAAGCGTTAATCAGCCAAATCGAGCCATCGCGTTTTGCGAGCGTTGCGCGCATGTACACTCGGTCGCCGAGTGTCAAAAACCTTGATTTTGTGCAAATCCATCGTTTTGCATCGTTAACACTCGTTTAGCACCGACGCCGCGAGTGATAGAGCGTCAATCAGCCAAAATCAGTAACTGAGCGTTGCGCGCATGTAAACTCGGTCACCGAGTGACAAAAACTTTGATTTTGTGAAAATGCATCCTTTTACATCGTTAAAACTCGTTTG
>CAXITY010000152.1:0-40064 GCA_964034905.1 Itoplectis maculator
GACGAGGACGCCGACGACGACGACGAGGACGCCGCCGACGACGACGAGGACGCCGACGACGCCGACGACGACGACGAGGACGCCGACGACGCCGACGACGACGACGAGGACGCCGACGACGACGACGAGGACGCCGACGACGACGACGAGGACGCCGACGACGACGACAACGACGCCGACGACGACGACAACGACGACGAGGACGCCGTCGACGATGACGAGGACGCCAACGACGACGACGAGGACGCCGACGACGCGAACGAGGGAGCGAACGAGGGAGCGAGTGAGGGAGCGAACGAGGGAGCGAGTGAGGGAGCGAACGAGGGAGCGAGTGAGGGAGCGAACGAGGGTGCGAGTGAGGGAGCGAACGAGGGAGCGAGTGAGGGAGCGAGTGAGGGAGCGAACGAGGGAGCGAGTGAGGGAGCGAACGAGGGAGCGAGTGAGGGAGCGAGTGAGGGAGCGAGTGAGGGAGCGAGTGAGGGAGCGAGTGAGGGAGCGAGTGAGGGAGCGAGTGAGGGAGCGAGTGAGGGAGCGAGTGAGGGAGCGAGTGAGGGAGCGAATGAGGGAGCGAATGAGGGAGCGAGTGAGGGAGCGAACGAGGGAGCGAACGAGGGAGCGAACGAGGGAGCGAGTGAGGGAGCGAACGAGGGAGCGAGTGAGGGAGCGAACGAGGGAGCAAGTGAGGGAGCGAACGAGGGAGCGAGTGAGGGAGCGAACGAGGGAGCGAACGAGGGAGCGAACGAGGGAGCGAACGAGGGAGCGAGTGAGGGAGCGAACGAGGGAGCGAACGAGGGAGCGAGTGAGGGAGCGAACGAGGGAGCGAGTGAGGGAGCGAACGAGGGAGCGAGTGAGGGAGCGAACGAGGGAGCGAGTGAGGGAGCGAGTGATTGATCGATTGATTGATCGTGCTTTATTAATGCCCTAGACAACTATGGGGCAAATTGTACAAAAGAAATGACATAGAAAGGTGAGGTAGATGATAAAGTAAAGATAAGAAGATGAGCAGTAAGTATCGACTAAGATCACAGCAATAGTAACTATTGACAGAAAATATCAAATAGAATCTAAAATAAAATAAAATATAATAACGCAGTAGTAACAGTACTTAGAATATAACAATCTTATAAAATAAAATAAAATAAAATAATTTGGTCTAGTGGGACGAAGTTTCACCGGCGAGGAGGTGAGAATATAGACGCTGCTTGAAGGAGGCCAGTGATGATTCTGCCGTTATAAGCGGAGGAAGCGAGTGCCACAGATAAATCGCCGAGAGGTGAAAAGAGTTGCGATAGGTAGCAGTCCGATGCAACGGAATGCGGAAACACTCAGGTGTGGACACCCTCGACGACCTCCGCTGATCGGAGTCAACACGCTCGAACATCTCGTCGAGATACGCCACTCCCTCGCCGTGAAAGATCTTAAACATGAAGGAACCTAGGAAGTAATTCCTCCTGTTGGCGACCGATAGCCACCCCAGCTGATGTCTGAAGGGTGTGATGTGCTCATCTCGACGAAGATTGAATATGAATCGAATCGCACTATTAATAAGACGTTGGAGCTTAGTATTTAGTTCATTAGTGAGACCGGCATAAACTAGGCAACAATAGTCGACGTGAGGGAGAATCAGGGTGGACACAAGTTTTATTCTCAGCTGTTGCGACAAGGAGTGCCTGTGGTATTTCAGTTTGTGTAAGGTAAAATTGACTTTCTGCGAGATGGACGATATATGGCTGTTCCAAGAGAGATTGGAACTAAGAGTTACTCCTAGATTCCGCGCTTCCCTGGCATACGGCAAGGCCGAGTCGTTGACAATGATGGGTGGGAGACCATCTGTGTCGAGGGAGCGGATGTACGCATCGCTGCCCAGAATCATGACCTTAGATTTTGCCAGATTTAGCTTGAGACTATTCGAGGTGGCGTAGTCGAATATAGCCGAGGCGTCCTTAGCTATACGCTGAAGACCCTGCTGCAAGAGCCGGGGGGGACAGCGCAGGTAGATTTGCGTGTCATCGGCGAAGATCATGTGGCTAGAAAATTCAAGCCGGGCCCCAATGTCGTTGATGAAGAGAGAGAAAAGCAGTGGGCCGAGAACGGAACCTTGAGGTACACCAGAGGTCACAGGCTGCCACTGAGAGACATTGTTATGCTCATCGACAACTGCCTGGGTTCGTCCTGTCAGGTACGAGAAGATCCACGTGAGGGCAGAGTTGGAGAAGCCAAGTAATTTTAGCTTGGTTAACAGTCTGATGTGAGAAATAGTGTCAAAGGCCTTGCTGAAGTCAAAGAGAATAAGTATGGTAACCTCTTTGTCTTCAATGCCTTTGCGAATGTCGTCGCAGACCCGAATCAGGGCTGATTGCGTGCTGTAACCTGATCGAAACCCGGACTGCATGGGTTCGAGGAGATCATGGTGGTTCACGAATTGTGTGATTTGTTTGTGCACTATTCTTTCGAGAATCTTTGACAGTTCCGGCAGATTTGCTATTGGGCGAGTGTCAGAGGGGGAGAGCGGAGTTCTGATTTTGGAATGCGGCCTGAGATAGGCCTGTTTCCACGAGGATGGAAAGCGCGAGTGTGCAAACGAACTATTGACAATATTCGTGAGGATTGGAGCAATGCACTGGAGGCTGTGGTTGATACAGAAAGCTGGAATTCTGTCGGAGCCGTAAGACAGAGAAGTACCTGATGACTGGGAAATAACATTAAGTAAATCAGCCTGAGAGACACTGTGCAGTGAGAAGGACGGAGCCACTTCAGGCACTTGAGACATGGCCGCAGTAAAATCGCTAAACGAACACGCAGGGGCCGAGTTTACTACCGTCGCATAGAAGCTATTGAGCTCATCGGCGCCAAAGAATTGAAGGGGAGACGATAAACTGGCTTTGACCAGCCCGAGTCTTGCTAGCTCTTTCCACATTTTGTTGGTATCTGTAATCGTGCTAAGTATCCCGTATTGATAGTCGCTTTTGGCTCGTTTGATGTCGAGGTCGAGTTCGCTCCGGACATGCGTCCGGAGGGAGCGAACGAGGGAGCGAGTGAGGGAGCGACCGAGAGAGCGAGTGAGGGAGCGACCGAGAGAGCGACCGAGCGAGCGACCGAGAGAGCGACCGAGCGAGCGACCGAGAGAGCGACCGAGAGAGCGACCGAGAGAGCGACCGAGAGAGCGACCGAGCGAGCGACCGAGAGATCGACCGAGCGAGCGACCGAGAGAGCGACCGAACGAGCGACCGAGAGAGCGACCGAGCGAGCGACCGAGAGAGCGACCGAGCGAGCGACCGAGAGAGCGACCGAGCGAGCGACCGAGAGAGCGACCGAGCGAGCGACCGAGAGAGCGACCGAGCGAGCGACCGAGAGAGCGACCGAGCGAGCGACCGAGAGAGCGACCGAGCGAGCGACCGAGAGAGCGACCGAGCGAGCGACCGAGCGAGCGACCGAGCGAGCGACCGAGAGAGCGACCGAGCGAGCGACCGAGAGAGCGACCGAGCGAGCGACCGAGAGAGCGACCGAGCGAGCGACCGAGAGAGCGACCGAGCGAGCGACCGAGAGAGCGACCGAGCGAGCGACCGAGAGAGCGACCGAGCGAGCGACCGAGAGAGCGACCGAGCGAGCGACCGAGAGAGCGACCGAGCGAGCGACCGAGAGAGCGACCGAGCGAGCGACCGAGAGAGCGACCGAGCGAGCGACCGAGAGAGCGACCGAGCGAGCGACCGAGAGAGCGACCGAGCGAGCGACCGAGAGAGCGACCGAGCGAGCGACCGAGAGAGCGACCGAGCGAGCGACCGAGAGAGCGACCGAGCGAGCGACCGAGAGAGCGACCGAGCGAGCGACCGAGAGAGCGACCGAGCGAGCGACCGAGAGAGCGACCGAGCGAGCGACCGAGAGAGCGACCGAGCGAGCGACCGAGAGAGCGACCGAGCGAGCGACCGAGAGAGCGACCGAGCGAGCGACCGAGAGAGCGACCGAGCGAGCGACCGAGAGAGCGACCGAGCGAGCGACCGAGAGAGCGACCGAGCGAGCGACCGAGAGAGCGACCGAGCGAGCGACCGAGAGAGCGACCGAGCGAGCGACCGAGAGAGCGACCGAGCGAGCGACCGAGAGAGCGACCGAGCGAGCGACCGAGAGAGCGACCGAGCGAGCGACCGAGAGAGCGACCGAGCGAGCGACCGAGAGAGCGACCGATATTTCATCACGGCGAAAATGACAACGACAAGGATTCACGTTTTACAACAAGGGTGCGAGGCAAGGGCACTGCTTCGATATTCATCAACGATTTACCATTTAAACAACGTCGTCGTCCTCAGAATATATGTTTATAGAATATTTCACTGGCTAGGTTAACGATTAATTCTGCTACTATTCTATTAAAAAACTGTCGGTTTTCATGAGGTCAAATTTCAAAAAGATAGCAAATCAGTCCAAAAATGTTTCTTCGAAACAAAAATTGGTACGCCAAGTATAAAAAAGTGGGCATCCCATCAAACCAAAAATTCGTGGGAATTTCAATCCCATCAAACCAAAAATTCGTGGGAATTTCAATCCCATCAAACCAAAAATTCGTGGCTATTTCAATCTCATCAAACAAAAAATTCGTGGCAATTTCAATCCCATCAAACCAAAAATTCGTGGCAATTTCATCCCATCAAACCAAAAATTCATGGCAATTTCAAAAATAAAATCAAATCAAATGCAGCCAAGCAAAATCCCTGTACTCTGGCTTGCAAAGTCTGTACTCCCTAACAACCACGATAACTTTCATTTTTACCCAATTTTTATAGTCACTTTGAAAGTCGTCGTGATTGTTAGGGCTGGCATGCAAAAAACTTGGCGTCCCAGCGACTTGCTCCCGTACATAGTCCATTGAAATAAGGACGGGACCACCATCTCGATGCGTAACTGCTGGAAATCGTGGGTGGATGGCGCGATACGCGTGGAACGAGCGGCGCGAGCGCGGGGGGGGGGGGTCCGGGGGGGGGGCGAAGCCCCCGCCGGCAGAATACAATTTTTTATATATCCTCTCTTGAAAAGGACATGGCACATCGTCTCGTCGAATATATCGAAATACTGAAGCTAGTATAACTCGGGCTGTGATTCGTCGACGATGCTACGTCGTGGTCGATAAACTTAGAGTGGCAAATTCGAAACAACAGGGCGCGCGCAGCGCGCATGTCGTAGCGAGCCATGCGACGTGAAAATAACAGAAGCGCGAGCGAAGCGAGCACGTTGTTGCCAGTCCTTTCTTAAAAAGTACATGACACATCGAAAGTCGAATTATCGAAACTTGAAGCCGTTATAAGAGCCAATCACGAGCGCTTCTCTGCCAACCAAGCGTTCTGGTTGGTCGGCAGCGACTTCGATATAAAGTCGATTTCGGAATGTCATGGCCACTAAAACATCACGTATCGCGCGCATTTTAAATAGTTGTATTGGTCTCAAGAAAAAATAAAAAATGAAAAGCAAGAAGTGCGAGCGAAGCGAGCATATTGTCTGTCCCGCGTTATGTCTGTCCCGCACTTATTTCAATGGACTATGTACGGGAGCAAGTCGCTGGGACGCCAAGTTTTTTGCATGCCAGCCCTAACAATCACGACGACTTTCAAAGTGACTATAAAAATTAGGTAAAAATGAAAGTTATCGTGGTTGCTAGGGAGTACAGACTTTGCAAGCCAGAGTACAGGGATTTTGCTTGGCTGCATTTGATTTGATTTTATTTTTGAAATTGCCATGAATTTTTGGTTTGATGGGATGAAATTGCCACGAATTTTTGGTTTGATGGGCTTGAAATTGCCACGAATTTTTTGTTTGATGAGATTGAAATAGCCACGAATTTTTGGTTTGATGGGATTGAAATTCCCACGAATTTTTGGTTTGATGGGATTGAAATTCCCACGAATTTTTGGTTTGATGGGATGCCCACTTTTTTATACTTGGCGTACCAATTTTTGTTTCGAAGAAACATTTTTGGACTGATATAAAATATACCTTATTCATTTATATTACCGATGTGTGTCAATCGAAATGAGATCAAAACACGGTGTCTCCGGTAAAAGAGTCTTGAAGCGACTCGTGTCGGTCGGTAAAGTAGGTTTTGTCTACACTGGAACCTCTTATAGCGCACACCCTCATAGCGTACATTGGGAAACGTATCAGCGCTGTGATTCGATGATTTCGCGAGAGAGAGTGAGAGGCACGAAAGTTTCGCGTGCCTGATTGGCTCTTCACTTAACGTACATGTCCCCGCATTTCGAACGCTATGAGAGGTTCCACGGTACTTGGACTTGTCTCGAGACTAGAGATGTGGAATTACCGTAAAATCCTGGAGCGGTAAACTTACCAAAAAATTACCGTATTTTTGCCGTAAAATAACGTCATTTTTTTTCGCGCAATCAGGTGTTGTGGAATTACCGTCACAAATTTTTTCGATAAACATACCGTAAAAATATGGTAAATCCAACTTTAGATGTGGAATTACTGGTCACTTTTCTTTTTGGTAAATTTACGGTCACAAAAAAGTATGACCGGTCATTGACAACTAGATAGGTGTACAGCTCGTAATGTTTTTTTTTTTTTTTTTTTTTTATGTATTATTATGAAATGCTGTATTCAAAGATAATTAATTATTCGTTTATTGTTTGCACGTTTATCGAATACGTATTTTATTGTTCAATCACAAATTTATGGAAAGATAATTGTATATCAAGTTTTTTTATTAGGCGACACGCGCGCCACAGCTGTGAAATTTCAAATCACCACGACCATATCATTTTGTGACCGATGTGGTCATTTTGGACACGGTCACGTACCGTATTTTTACGGTAAAAATGCCGTAACATTACCGGTCACATTTACTGCTTACATCTCTAATTTTAACCTGATCAAGAGACGCGGTAGCGTCTCGAGATATGTACATTTACCTAGTTTACCGACCGAAGACGAGACGCTCCAAGACTAGAGATGTGGAATTACCGTAAAATCCTGAAGCGGTAAACTTACCAAAAAATTACCGTATTTTTACCGTGAAATGACGTCATTTTTTTTTAGCGCAATCAGGTGTTGTGGAATTATCGTCACAAATTTTTTCGATAAACATACCGTAAAAATATGGTAAATCCAACTATTTACATGTGGAATTACTGGTCCCTTTTCTTTTTGGTAAATTTACGGTCACAAAAAAGGATGACCGGTCATTTACAACTAGATAGGTGTACAGCTTGTAATTTTTTTTTTTTTTTTTTTTTTTTTTTCATGTATTATTATAAAATGCTGTATTCAAAGATAATTAATTATTCATTTATTTTTTGCACGTTTATCGAATACGTATTTTATTGTTCAATCACAAATTTATGGAAAGATAATTGTATATAAAGTTTTTTTATTAGGCGACACGCGCGCCACAGCTGTGAAATTTCAAATCACCACGACCATTTGATTTTGTGACCGATGTGGTCATTTTGGAAACAGTCACGTACCGTATTTTTACGGTAAAAATACCGTAACATTACCGGTCACATTTACTGCTTACATCTCTAATTTTAACCTGATCAAGAGACGCGGTAGCGTCTCGAAATATGTACATTTACCTACTTTACCGACCGAAGACGAGACGCTCCAAGACTAGAGAAGTGGAATTACCGCAAAATCCTGAAGCGGTAAACTTACCAAAAAATTACCGTATTTTTACCGGAAACTGACGTCATTTTTTTTTCGCGCAATCAGGTCATCAGGTGTTGTGGAATACCGTCACAAATTTGTTCGATAAACATACCGTAAAAATATGGTAAATCCAACTATTTAGATGTGGAATTACTGGTCACTTTTCTTTTTGGTACATTTACGGTCACAAAAAGTATGACCGGTCATTTACAACTAAATAGGTGTACAGCTCGTTTTTTTTTTTTTTTTTTTTTTTTTTTTCATGTATTATTATGAAATGCTGTATTCAAAGGAAATTCATTATTCATTTATTGTTTGCACGTTTATCGAATACGTATTTTAATGTTCAATCACAAATTTATGGAAAGATAATTGTATATAAAGTTTTTTTATTAGGCGACACGCGCGCCACAGCTGTGAAATTTCAAATCACCACGACCATATGATTTTGTGACCGATGTGGTCATTTTGGAAACAGTCACGTACCGTATTTTTACGGTAAAAATACCGCAACATTACCGGTCACATTTACTGCTTACATCTCTAATTTTAACCTGATCAAGAGACGCGGTAGCGTCTCGAGATATGTACATTTACCTACTTTACCGACCGAAGACGAGACGCTCCAAGACTAGAGATGTGGAATTACCGCAAAATCATGAAGCGGTAAACTTACCAAAAAATTATCGAATTTTTATCGTAAAATGACGTCATTTTTTTTCGCGCAATCAGGTGTTGTGGAATTACCGTCACAAATTTTTTCGATAAACACCGTAATAATATGGTAAATCCAACTATTTAGATGTGGAATTACTGGTAACTTTTCTTTTTGGTAAATTTACGGTCACAAAAAACTATAACCGGTCATTTACAACTAGATAGGTGTACAGCTCGTAATTTTTTTTTTTTTTTTTTTTTTTTTTTTTTTTTTTTTTTTTTTTCATGTTTTATTATAAAATGCTGTATTCAAAGATAATTAATTATTCATTTATTGTTTGCACGTTTATCGAATACGTATTTTATTGTTCAATCACAAATTTATGTAAAGATAATTGTATATAAAATTTTTTTTATTAGGCGACACGCGCGCCACAGCTCTGACCAGACCACTGAGAACTGACTCTTTTACCAGAGTAAGTTAAAGCCAACGCGATTGCGGCTCTATTTTTTTTTTAACATAGTTAATTAATTTAATAATTAAGTGTAAAAAACGTTGTCGTTTTGGTAAAAACATTTAGGAAATTATGAAAACCGTGAATGCAGTTGTTATGTGGTAATTACGTGGTGATTTAGAATACGTAAATAAAATCGAGAGATACATCTGCAGTGACAGGTGAACATATAGAGACGAAAAGAGACAAAAAAACAGCGAAAAAAGTAATAAGTGCCAGTGGAAATTAGCAAATAACAAATGATTTAATGAAAAATATACACGTCAAGCGTATAGTTCCGATAATAATGTACTTGTCAACATGTTTTACGAATATTGTGTTTAGGTTATGTTCACTCATATTTCAGTTTGGTGTATTAAATATAAATTATCTTCACAATTAAAGTGTACTAGTGCAATTAATAAATATACTAATGAAGAAATCATTGTGGAATCAATTATTTCGACCTTCTAACTTCTAACATGTGCAGCGGGTAATGATTTTTCAGGAAAAAACATTTTTAGTTGACGTAAGTGTCAAATTAAAAAAAATTAATTAATTAAAATGTATTAATGCAGGTAATTACCACTCTAAAATGATCTTATGGCAAATATAAGAGAAGAAACATCTAAATTGAGATAAAATATGAGTATGCTGCAAGTTATAGCCAAATTTAAGTACGCAGTGGGAAAATATTCACTTGTACACATATGCGTAATTAAAAATGTAATTTTTTAATTTTGCTGATAGGTATTCACCCCTTAAAAAAAGTGTAAGGGAAAAACTAAAAAAAGTGTATCAGAATTAAGGTATTTTAGAATTTTGTAGCAAGTTTCAGCCAAATTCTTGGGTTGACAGCGGAGATTGGGCTCCGGACACAATTTGAGACCCAAAAACCCAAATTTTCTTGAAATAAACTCCTGTATAAAATTATTGGAAAATTACCATACTTCATGGGCATACTTTCCAGTGCTAGACTAAGAAATATTCCAAATTTCAACTTGTTCGGTCTGTTCAGTCCAGAGCCACTGAGTGATACGGACGTCCGGGTAACACAAAATCTGGTCTGCAGTAAAAAATATCTTTAGTAATGCAATTTCCTTATTAGTTTATGTCAAGAATATGTATTTTACTATGTTAAAGATATCTGAACTAAAAAAAAATAATACATTTGAAATATATCAATTTTTGTCCTTTAAAACCTAATTTAGACCCAGGAAAGCGATTTCAAAAGGCACTCCTGGTGCGTTTTTTTAAAACGTGAGTGCCTAAAAATGACCCATAAAATGGTCAATAGGAAATGTGGAGTGTAAATTCATCGCGTTTAAAACGCAGGCAGCGAGCCCACAAGAAATGACCAATTACAACGAGGACCCAAGGCCCTAGGATGTTGAGTTATCGGTCGGTATAGTAGTGATGATAAAATACCGACGGTTGATATACGATTTTTTTTATTCGATGTTTCATAAAAAACAAGACCGAACGTCGATTAATCGATGAAGATCGCCCATCCCTACTATGTAGAATGCTATCCATTTTTTCGATTTCGTTAATTGACACAGAAATGACCGTCACGTGACCGTTACTTTCGTGTTTCCGAATTATGCGAGATGCATTTTGTGACGGTCATTTGACCGTCACAAAACCGTTTCGACCGTCACATGACGCTTGTCGAAATGACCGTCATTTTTACTTCGACCAAATAGGCAAAAAAATGACGTCACAAAACCGTCAAATAACGGTTATTTCTTGGTCTTCTGAACTATTATAAAAATTAACGTTATTTCAAATCTCTATGTGTGTCAATCGAAATGAGGTAAAAAAACACGGTGTCTCCAGTAAAAGAGTCTTAGAGCATCTCGTCTCGGTCGGTAAGGTAGGTAAATGGACTTGTCTCGAGACGCTATCGTGTCTCTTGAAAAGGCGTAAATCGTCATTAAGTTCTACTTTCTTATTATAGTTAAATCATTTATTAATAAAGTGTAAAGAAGGGTTATCGTTAAAAAGAAGATATAAGAAATTAATAAAACCGTGAACGCAGTGGTAATTTGGTGATTACGATTGTTTTATGATAAATAAATTAAATCGAGAGATACATCAGCCACAGTGACAGGTGAACATTCAGAGACGAAAACAGACCAAAAAACAGCGAATGCAGTGATAAGATCCAGTGAAAACAAGCAAATAACAAATAATTCAATATAAAATATACATTATTCATTTATATTACCGATGTGTGTCAATCGAAATGAGGTCAAAACATGGTGTCTCCGGTAAAAGAGTCTTGAAGCGTCTCGTGTTGGTCGGTAAAGTAGGTTTTGTCTACACTGGAACCTCTTATAGCGCACACCCTCATAGCGTACATTGGGAAACGTATCAGCGCTGTGATTGGATGATTTCGCGAGAGAGAGTGAGAGGCACCAACGTTTCGCGTGCCTGATTGGCTCTTCACTTAGCGTACATGTCCCCGCATTTCGAACGTTATGAGAGGTTCCACGGTACTTGGACTTGTCTCGAGACTAGAGATGTGGAACTACCGTAAAATCCTGGAGCGGTAAACTTACCAAAAAATTGCCGTATTTTTACCGTAAAACGACGTCATTTTTTTCGCGCAATCAGATGTTGTGGAATTACCGTCACAAATTTTTTCGATAAACATACCGTAAAAATATGGTAAATCCAACTATTTAGATGTGGAATTACTGGTCACTTTTCTTTTTGGTAAATTTACGGTCACAAAAAAGTATGACCGGTCATTTACAACTAGATAGGTGTACAGCTCGTTTTTTTTTTTTCATGTTTTATTATGAAATGCTGTATTCAAAGATAATTCATTATTCATTTATTGTTTGCACGTTTATCGAATACGTATCTTATTGTTCAATCACAAATTTATGGAAAGATAATTGTATATAAAGTTTTTTTATTAGGCCACACGCGCTACAGCTGTGAAATTTCAAATCACCACGACCATATGATTTTGTGACCGATGTGGTCATTTTGGAAACGAGCTCTATAAAGTTGACCATACAACTTTAAGGAAAAAATTTAATAAAAATACTGGTCGATTGGTGGTCGTTTGGTGATGATTGGTAAATCAATTTCATCGTTTGGGGATCAATTGTTTAATTACAATAATTAAAAAACTAAAAAAGTCCTAAAGTTAGCCAAACATTTTTTTTTTATTCAAATCGACTCTAATAGGGCTCATTCAATGCGGAATCGTTTGGCGGTTACGAATAACGCAATTGAAACATTTGGAGATCCTTAGTTTTCGAGAGAAACTAATACAATGAAATTCCAGTCGACAGAGCCGGATGAAAACATGTGGACAAAGATTTATGGTCGGTAAAGCAGGTATTTTTGTCAAAAACGCTATCCGGTGTTTTTCTAATGCACTTTCGTCGGCACCGTCGCGGATATTTCGGCTACGTCGCCATGTTGTTTACAATCGCGTAAATAGAAGGAAGTTGAAGAACAGCCTAAAAAAAAGGAGTCTTACAAATCGGTTCAGAAATACCTGCTTTACCAACCATAAACGTTTGTCCACATGTTTTCATCCGTCTCTGTCGACTGGAATTTCATTGTATTAGTTTCTCTCGAAAACTAAGGATCTCCAAATGTTTTAATTGCGTTATTCGTAACCGCCAAACGATTCCGCATTGAATGAGCCCTATTAGAGTCGATTTGAATTAAAAAAAAATGTTTGGCTAACTTTGGGACTTTTTTATTTTTTTAATAATTGTAATTAAACAATTGATCTCCAAACGATGAAATTGATCTACCAATCACCACCAAACGACCACCAATCGACTAGTATTTTTTATTTATTTTTTTACCGACCGTAAACCTTTGTCCACATGTTTACTGTCGACTGGAATTTTATTTGATTAGTTTCTCTCGAAAACTGAGGATCTCCAAATGTTTTAATTACGTTATTCGTAACCGCCAAACGATTCCGCATCGAATGAGCCCTATTAGAGTCGATTTGAATTAAAAAAAAATGTTTGGCTAACTTTGGGACGTTTTTTAGTTTTTTAATTATTGTAATTAAACAATTGATCTCCAAACGATGAAATTGATCTACCAATCACCACCAAACGACCACCAATCGACTAGTATTTTTTATTTTTTTTTTACCGACCGTAAACCTTTGTCCACATGTTTTCATCCGGCTCTGTCGACTGGAATTTCATTGTATTAGTTTCTCTCGAAAACTAAGGATCTCCAAATGTTTTAATTGCGTTATTCGTAACCGCCAAACGATTCCGCATTGAATGAGCCCTATTAGAGTCGATTTGAATTAAAAAAAAATGTTTGGCTAACTTTGGGACTTTTTTATTTTTTTAATAATTGTAATTAAACAATTGATCTCCAAACGATGAAATTGATCTACCAATCACCACCAAACGACCACCAATCGACTAGTATTTTTTATTTATTTTTTTACCGACCGTAAACCTTTGTCCACATGTTGTCATCCGGCTCTGTCGACTGGAATTTCATTGTATTAGTTTCTCTCGAAAACTAAGGATCTCCAAATGTTTTAATTGCGTTATTCGTAACCGCCAAACGATTCCGCATCGAATGAGCCCTATTAGAGTCGATTTGAATAAAAAAAAATGTTTGGCTAACTTTCGGACTTTATTAGTTTTTTAATTATTGCAATTAAACAATTGATCTCCAAACGATGAAATTGATTTACCAGTCATCACCAAATGACCACCAATCAACCAATATTTTTTTTTAATTTTTTCCTTAAAGTTGTATGGTCAACTTTATAGAGCTTTGGAAATGGTCACGTACCGTATTTTTACGGTAAAAATACCGTAACATTATCGGTCACATTTACTGCTTACATCTCTAATTTTAACCTGATCAAGAGACGCGGTAGCGTCTCGAGATATGTACATTTACTTACTTTACCGACCGAAGACGAGACGCTCCAAGACTAGAGATGTGGAATTACCGTAAAATCCTGAAGCGGTAAACTTACCAAAAAATTACCGTATTTTTACCGTAAAATTACGTCATTTTTTTCGCGCAATCAGGTGTTGTGGAATTACCGTCACAACCTTTTTCGATAAACATACCGTAAAAATATGGTAAATCCAACTATTTAGATGTGGATATACTGGTCACTTTTCTTTTTGGTAAATTTACGGTCACAAAAAAGTATAACCGGTCATTTACAACTAGATAGGTGTACAGCTCGTTTTTTTTTTTTTTTTTTTCATGTATTATTATGAAATGCTCTATTCAAAGATAATTCATTATTCATTTATTGTTTGCACGTTTATCGAATACGTATCTTATTGTTCAATCACAAATTTATGGAAAGATAATTGTATATAAAGTTTTTTTATTAGGCGACACGCGTGCCACAGCTCTGACCAGACCACTGAGAACTGACTCTTTTACCAGAGTAAGTTAAAGCCAACGCGATTGCGGCTCTATTTTTTTTTAACATAGTTAATTAATTTAATAATTAAGTGTAAAAAACGTTGTCGTTTTGCAAAAAACATTTAGGAAATTAAGAAAACCGTGAATGCAGTTGTTATGTGGTAATTACGTGGTGATTTAGAATACGTAAATAAAATCGAGAGATACATCTGCAGTGACAGGTGAACATTTAGAGACGAAAAGAGACAAAAAAAAACAGCGAAAAAAGTAATAAGTGCCAGTGGAAATTAGCAAATAACAAATGATTTAATAAAAAATATACACGTCAAGCGTATAGTTCCGATAATAATGTACTTGTCAACATGTTTTACGAATATTGTGTTTAGGTTATGTTCACTCATATTTCAGTTTGGTGTATTAAATATAAATTATCTTCACAATTAAAGTGTACTAGTGCAATTAATAAATATACTGATGAAGAAATCATTGTGGAATCAATTATTTCGACCTTCTAACTTCTAACATGTGCAGCGGGTAATGATTTTTCAGGAAAAAACATTTTTAGTTGACGTAAGTGTCAAATTAAAAAAAATTAATTAATTAAAATGTATTAATGCAGGTTACCACTCTAAAATGATCTTATGGCAAATATAAGAGAAGAAACATCTGAATTGAGATAGAATATGAGTATGCTGCAAGTTATAGCCAAAGGCAAGTACGCAGTGGGAAAATATTCACTTGTACACATATGCGTAATTAAAAATGTAATTTTTTAATTTTGGTGATAGGTATTCACCCCTTAAAAAAAGTGTAAGGGAAAAACTAAAAAAAGTGTATCAGAATTAAGATATTTTAGAATTTTGTAGCAAGTTTCAGCCAAATTCTTGGGTTGACAGCGGAGATTGGGCTCCGGACACAATTTGAGACCCAAAAACCCAAATTTTCTTGAAATAAACTCCTGTATAAAATTATTGGAAAATTACCATACTTCATGGGCATACTTTCCAGTACTAGACTAAGAAATATTCCAAATTTCAACTTGTTCGGTCTGTTCAGTCCAGAGCCACTGAGTGATACGGACGTCCGGGTAACACAAAATCTGCTCCGCAGTAAAAATTATCTTTTGTAATGCAATTTCCTTATTATTTTATGTCAAGAATATGTATTTTACTATGTTAAAGATATCTGAACTAAAAAAAGTTAATACATTTGAAATATATCAATTTTTGTCCTGTAAAACCTAATTTAGACCCAGGAAAGCGATTTCAATAGGCACTCCTGGTGCGTTTTTTTAAAACGTGAGTGCCTAAAAAGGCACGAAATCAACGAAAGACGAAATAAAAGACTTGGATAATCGTTGTCGAACGATTAAATCCAGTCGCGTACAAAATGAAAAGAACTTGTCGCTCACGAATTGCATTCAACGTCAACGCATTTGGCTGCCTCGCGTGATTTGTACAAAAATAGTAAGTTGTGTGGTTTTTGTTTTTATCTCAAAATTGGTATTTTTCAGAGAAAGACACCAGAGATATGAAATAACCGAAATGATCTGATAGAAAAATGATTCAATGATATTTCGACTCGATGTGCGCTGGTGAAGTCTTTTGTTCCTTTTTCTTCACGTTTTATTTTAGTGAATACCGCGTTACCGGTGCGTAAGTCAGACTTGTCGTGACACGAAGCTCCGGGGTGGCCTTTATTCTTCCTGTAGCTGCACTGGGCGGACGATTAAAGCTTTTGGCAATTATTTGGCAGTGATCGCCGAATCGTTCTGCGTTCTTTTTTTTAAATTTTTTTCGTCCTTAACTATAATTAAGCACGCACTGCGAATGCAGCCGATATTTTTTCTTTCCAGGCTCCTTCCTGCGTTCGAGCGGCGCTCAATGCTTGAAGAGCGCCTCGTTTTCGGGATTGTCGGCCCCTCGGTGCTTCTCCAATCGGTTATGTGTCCAATCGGTTATGTGTCCAATCGGGTTTGTGTCCAATCGGTTGTGTGTCCAATCGGTTGTGTGTCCAATCGGTTATGTGTCCAATCGGGTTTGTGTCCAATCGGGCATGTGTCCAATCGGTTGTGTCCAATCGGTTATGTGTCCAATCGGGTTTGTGTCCAATCGGGCATGTGTCCAATCGGGCATGAGTCCAATCGGGTTTGTTTCCAATCGGGCTTGTGTCCAATCGGGCATGTGCCCAATCGGGCATGTGTCCAATCGGTTATGTGTCCAATCGGACATGTGTCCAATCGGGCATGTGTCCAATCGGGCGTGTGTCCAATCGGGCATGTGTCCAATCGGGCGTGTGTCCAATCGGGCATGTGTCCAATCGGTTATGTGTCCAATCGGACATGTGTCCAATCGGGCATGTGTCCAATCGGGCGTGTGTCCAATCGGGCATGTGTCCAATCGGGCGTGTGTCCAATCGGGCATGTGTCCAATCGGGCATGTGTCCAATCGGGCATGTGTCCAATCGGGCGTGTGTCCAATCGGGCGTGTGTCCAATCGGGCGTGTGTCCAATCGGGCATGTGTCCAATCGGGCATGTGTCCAATCGGGCATGTGTCCAATCGGGCATGTGTCCAATCGGGCGTGTGTCCAATCGGGCATGTGTCCAATCGGGCGTGTGTCCAATCGGGCGTGTGTCCAATCGGGCATGTGTCCAATCGGGCATGTGTCCAATCGGGCATGTGTCCAATCGGGCGTGTGTCCAATCGGGCGTGTGTCCAATCGGGCGTGTGTCCAATCGGGCGTGTGTCCAATCGGGCATGTGTCCAATCGGGCGTGTGTCCAATCGGGCGTGTGTCCAATCGGGCATGTGTCCAATCGGGCATGTGTCCAATCGGGCATGTGTCCAATCGGGCGTGTGTCCAATCGGGCGTGTGTCCAATCGGGCGTGTGTCCAATCGGGCGTGTGTCCAATCGGGCATGTGTCCAATCGGGCATGTGTCCAATCGGGCATGTGTCCAATCGGGCGTGTGTCCAATCGGGCGTGTGTCCAATCGGGCATGTGTCCAATCGGGCATGTGTCCAATATTGATGTGTCCAATCGGGCTTGTGTCCAATAATGATGTGTCCAATCGGGCTTGTGTCCAATGTTGATGTGTCCAATCGGGCTTGTGTCCAATAATGATGTGTCCAATCGGGCTTGTGTCCAATGTTGATGTGTCCAATCGGGCTTGTGTCCAATAATGATGTGTCCAATCGGGCTTGTGTCCAATGTTGATGTGTCCAATCGGGATTGTGTCCAATCGGTTTTGTGTCCAATCGGGCATGTGTCCAATAATGATGTGTCCAATTGGGTTTGTGTCCAATCGGGCATGTGTCCAATCGGGCATGTGTCCAATAATGATGTGTCCAATCGGGCTTGTGTCCAATGTTGATGTGTCCAATCGGGCTTGTGTCCAATCTTCATGTGTCCAATATTGTGTGTCCAATCGGGCTGTGTCCAATCGGAATGTGTGCAATTGGGCATCACTCGTTTCGGACGCGGGCTCACACGCAGTGGGTCCGGGTTCGATTCCCGGGTCGGGCACCAATGGATTTTTCTATGTGCTTTTTCTGTAATCCCGGTGGTTCGGAATCCACCTTAAAAAGTAGGTCTAAAGGAAAGGGCCAGCGCCTTGGTCTGGTAAGCCAAAAAGACTGGGAGACTGTCATGGGTTCGATTCCCGAGACTGAAGTCCCGTGGGTGAAGGCAAAACCGACGATGACGAAGCTCCGGCTATAGGACGTACGAACTACGACTATAGCCGTATGTCCGAGGCCGACACCTGTCGGGGCGCGATGAAGCTTCAGACTCGAGAATCGAACCGACGACAACGGATAAGGAAGGAGGAGAGAGAGAAGGAGTACCAGGGAGCCCGCAACCCTCCGGGGAGTCGGTGTATCACAAATACAATAAAATACAGTTTTATTGTATTATTAATTCATAATTAATATACCAAACTGAATTATGAGTATAAACATAACCTAAACACAAAATTCGTAAAACATATTGACACCTTCTCTACGGAACTATATATGTTTGAAATGTATATTTTTCATTAAATTATTCGTTATTTTTTATTCACTGGCACTCATAACTGTATTCACTATTTATTGTCTGGTTTCGTCTGTAAATTTTCACTTGTCACTGCTAATGTTTTTGTCAATTTTATTTACTCATTGTAAATCATCACGTAATTACCATATAACACCTGCATTCATGGTTTTATTGATTTCTAACATTTTTTTACACTCAATTATTAAATTAATTAACTACTATAAAAAAATAGAACCCAACAAATTCAGGTGTTTCACGATTGTCACCTGATTCATAATTCACGCCGCGACCGCAATCGCGCTGATGGCTTGCCGTCACTCGACCAAAAAATACGTTTGCCGAACGTACTAAACGCGCGAATTTATAAATGCCGATTGACCGTTCACCCGAATGAGAAAAGATCCGACGAGTCATAATACCGAAATATTTATTAGCCGAACGGTGAAAACGCCGAAAAGTTTTTATGCCGAACGGATGAAAATACCGAATTTCATTTCAACAGAATTGTAATGTTCCCGAATGCACCATTTGCCTGAATGTATCGAACACTCGAAAGTCCGTTCTCCCGAATGGGATTTTGACAGAAAATATTTTTCACTTAAGTAGAGTTCTTCATTACCGACACATGCTTCTAACCATGTCGGTATATTGGAGTTCTAGAATTCGATCTATAGTCGCCTCGTCCACAGATAGTTTTCGTCTCTTAATAAGCTTTATAATCATTACATCATGTGGATATCGACTGGTAAATATTAAGGGGCTGCTGGAATAGATTTTTTTACCGACTGGTCGGTAAAAAAGTACGGTTTCGTAGTTTACGGTTTACGTCGTTATTGTATTACAAAAATGTCTCAAATTGCACAGGATTATAATATCAACATAGGCGCATCAGCGTAGACTCGAATTTTGGGTGAAAACGCTTGAAAAACAAAGAAAATCGTAAATTTGTAAGTCTATCGAAAACCAATATGGCCGCTATAAATGTCAACTGTCACCTTTTTCGTATTATATAAATATTTCCAGGAATCCCATACGAAAAACGAGAATCTACGCCGATGCGCTTACATTGATATAATAATCTTGTGCAATTTGAGACATTTTTGTAATACAATAACGACGTAAACCATAAACTACGAAACCGTACTTTTTTACCGACCAGTCGGTAAAAAAATCTACTCCAGCAGCCCCTTAAGAGGCGAAAACTATCTGTGAACGAGGCGGCTATAGATTGAATTCTAGAGAACTCCAATATACCGACACAGTTAGCTGCATGTGTCGGTAATGAAGAACTCTACTTAGGTGAACAAGTGAATATTTTTCCACTGCGTACTTGACTTTGGCTATAACTTACAGCGTACTCATATTTTATCTCAATTCAGATATTTCTTCTCTTATATTTGCCATAAGATCATTTTACAGTGATAATTACCTACATTAATACATTTTAATAAATTAATTTTTATTAATTTGATACTTATTACGAAGGAAATTCAAATAAATATCGTGGACTATTAATCACTAACAAACACTAATTACAAACTATCAAACGATTCCGCGTCACTTGTGTACGAATTCACTGACATTGTTTTTTGGTAAGTTTACCGTTCCAGGATTTTACGGTAATCCCACATCTCTAGTCTCGAGACAAGTCCAAGTACCGTGGAACCTCTCATAGCGTACCAAATGCGGGGACATGTACGCTAAGTGAAGAGCCAATCAGGCACGCGAAACGTTCGTGCCTCTCACTCTCTCTCGCAAAATCGTCCAATCACAGCGCTGGTACGTTTCCCAATGTACGTTATGAGGGTGTGCGCTATAAGAGGTTCCAGTGTAGACAAAACCTACTTTACCGACCGACACGAGACGCTTCAAGACTCTTTTACCGGAGACACCGTGTTTTGACCTCATTCCGATTGACACACATCGATAATATAAATGAATAATGTATTGTAACGAAACGACTTATACCCAGCGACGATGTCGTTGAGCCAAGGATGCCAAGGACGCGTCCGTTACCGCTGAAGCCCCCCGAGCCGCCGGCCCATGAGAGTCCAGGCGTCACCGGGCGCCTTCCCCCACCGCTCAGCTGACCGAACAGCGAGCGCCTGCGGATATAAAAGCAGCGCGCGCGCCGTCCGGACCACCTATTCTTTCCTTGAATTTCCTCGAAGAAAGATCCTAAAACTCTGCGAGCCTCGACAGCGCGTTGACACTCGCAAAGAATCCCTACCCACCCCACTGTGCGCCCTGGGATCGCCCCAACACGCACAGTGTAGACCGGTAGTCGTGTATTGTCTCTGAAGCGCCTGCCCCAGCATCGTGCTGGCACAGATGCAGTAATTTCCTTCTGTTTAAAACCTCCGGCCGCCTTATCAGTGCGATAACACGGCCTCCCTATCCTTCCTGCTTCCCTCATTCTCTATCCATCCTCGTGCCGAGCGCACGCTACCTCGCTGCGTACCTTCCCCCACGCGACCAGTTTTGCTATAGGCACCGTGTCCCGCGCACGGCTTATAGCCAACGAACTCGCCGTGTCCACCTCCTTGCGCGCACGCCTGTGTACAGCACACACACGTGCCCGCGTCTGCATTACTCCCGTTTGACGCGCCTGTCTGTTCATCGCGCACACACAGGCCCGGGTCCCGCATAAGCGACGAGCGCACACACACACACACTCTCACCACTAGCCGGCGTGCCGCGATAGCCCGCGATACACCGAAAACAAGACGAGGAGACTTCGGTTTACGACTTTAAAAGCCAAACGCTAGAGATTTAAACCGAGCACCCAATCCGAGTTATATCATCTCCGGTCTCAAACACCTGTTTCACGTAGAGTCAACATCAATTCGCGACTCGGCTGCCCTACGACTCGCGTTTGTGGTAATCAGTTCTTATGCATTTCCGTTCACGGGATTGATAACATATTTTCCCATTCAAATTATTCCGTTCCCAAATTACCTATGATGAGAAAAGTACAAGCGACTCCTGCCGCAGTTACTTGTGCCTGAGGTAAATCCCCTCTACCCCCTTCGCCCTCGTTCGGGTCCCGTACATGAATCCCGTTCCTTCGTTTTTTTTCCCTTATTTTATTTTCCGGTGTACCGAAGGACCTCGTGCTTGCTCGGCTCTTCCAGCCTACACGCGGGTCCACATCTCGAAAAACGTTTCAGTATATTTTATATTGAATTATTTCTTATTTGCTTATTTTCACTGGATATTATCACTGCATTCGCTGTTTTTTGGTCTGTTTACGTCTCTGAATGTTCACCTGCCACTGTGGCTGATGTATCTCTCGATTTTATTTATTTATCATAAAACAATCGTAGTCACCAAATTACCACTGCGTTCACGGTTTTATTAATTTCTTATATCTTTTTTTTAAATGATAACCCTTCTTTACACTTTATTATTAAATGATTCAACTATAATAAGAAAGTAGAACTTAATGACGATTTACGCCTTTTCAAGAGACACGATAGCGTCTCGAGACAAGTCCATTTACCTACCTTACCGACCGAGACGAGACGCTCTAAGACACTTTTACTGGAGACACCGTGTTTTTTGACGTCATTTCGATTGACACACATAGAGATTTGAAATAACGGTAATTTTTATAACAGTTCAGAAGACCAAGAAATAACCGTCATTTGACGGTTTTGTGACGTCATTTTTTGCCTATTTGGTCGAAGCAAAAATGACGGTCATTTCGACAAGCGTCATGTGACGGTCCAAACGGTTTTGTGACGGTCAAATGACCGTCACAAAATGCATCTCGCCTAATTCGGAAACACGAAAGTAACGGTCACGTGACGGCCACTGTTGTGTCAATTGACGAAATCGAAAAAATGGATAGCATTCTACATAGTAGGGATGGGCGATCTTCGTAGATTAATCGACGTTCGGTGTTGTTTTTTATGAAACATCGACTAAAAAAAATCGAATATCAACCGTCGGTATTTTATCATCACTACTATACCGACCGATAACTCAACATCCTAGGGCCTTGGGTCCTCGTTGTATTTGGTCATTTCTTGTGGCCTCGCTGCCTGCGTTTTGAACGCGATAAATTTATACTCCACATTTTCTATTGACCATTTTATGGGTCATTTTCTATTGATTCGAATGACTTTTTATTTTTTGAAAATGACCGACATTGAACATCACAGAATTATATAGATATGAAAATACCGGTATTTTTATTTTTGGTAAAATAATAATGTAACTACCGTACCTTTACCGTCTTTTATCCACATTTTTAGGCACTCACGTTTTAAAAAAACGCACCAGGAGTGCCTATTGAAATCGCTTTGCTGGGTTTAAATTAGATTTTAAAGGACAAAAATTGATATATTTCAAATGTATTAACTTTTTTTAGTTCAGATATCTTTAACATAGTAAAATACATATTCTTGACATAAAATAATAAGGAAATTGCATTACTAGAGATATTTTTTACTGCGGACCAGATTTTGTGTTACCCGGACGTCCGTATCACTCAGTGGCTCTGGACTGAACAGACCGAACAAGTTGAAATTTGGAATATTTCTTAGTCTAGCACTGGAAAGTATGCCCATGAAGTATGGTAATTTTCCAATAATTTTATACAGGAGTTTATTTCAAGAAAATTTGGGTTTTCGGGTCTCAAATTGTGTCCGGAGCCCAATCTCCGCTGTCAACCCAAGAATTTGGCTGAAACTTGCTACAAAATTCTAAAATACCTTAATTCTCATACACTTTTTTTAGTGTTTCACTTACACTTTTTTTAAGGGGTGAATACCTATCACCAAAATTAAAAAATTACATTTTTAATTACGCATGTGTGTACAAGTGAATATTTTCCCACTGCGTACTTGACTTTGGCTATAACTTGCAGCATACTCATATTTTATCTCAATTTAGATGTTTCTTCTCTTATATTTGCCATAAGATAATTTTAGAGTGGTAATTACCTGCATTAATACATTTTAATAAATTAATTTTTATTAATTTGACACTTACGTCAACTAAAAATGTTTTTTCCTGAAAAATCATTACCCGCTGCACATGTTAGAAGTTAGAAGGTCGAAATAATTGATTCCACAATGATTTCTTCATTAGTATATTTATTAATTGCACTAGTACACTTTAATTGTGAAGATAATTTATATTTAATACACAAAACTGAAATATGAGTGAACATAACCTAAACACAATATTCGTAAAACATGTTGACAAGTACATTATTATCGGAACTATACGCTTGACGTGTATATTTTCCATTAAATCATTTGTTATTTGCTAATTTCCGCTGGCACTTATTACTTTTTTCGCTGTTTTTTTGTCTCTTTTCGTCTCTAAATGTTCACCTGTCACTGCAGATGTATCTCTCGATTTTATTTACCTATTCTAAATCACCACGTAATTACCACATAACAACTGCATTCACGGTTTTCTTAATTTCCTAAATGTTTTTTGCAAAACGACAACGTTTTTTACACTTAATTATTAAATTAATTAACTATGTTAAAAAAAAATAGAGCCGCAATCGCGTTGACTTTAACTTACTCTGGTAAAAGAGTCAGTTCTCAGTGGTCTGGTCAGAGCCATGGCGCGCGTGTCGCCTAATAAAAAAAACTTTATATACAATTATCTTACCATAAATTTGTGATTCAACAATAAGATACGTATTCGATAAACGTGCAAACAATAAATGAATAATAAATTATCTTTGAATACAGCATTTCATAATAATTCATGAAAAAAAAAAAAAAAAAAAAAAAAAAAAAAAAATTGCGAGCTGTACACCTATCTAGTTGTAAATGACCGGTCATACTTTTTTGTGACCGTAAATTTACCAAAAAGAAAAGTGACCAGTAATTTCACATCTAAATAGTTGGATTTACCATATTTTTACGGTATGATTATCGAAAAAATTTGTGACGGTAATTCCACAACACCTGATTGCGCGAAAGAAAATGACGTCATTTTACGGTAAAAATACGGTAATTTTTTGGTAAGTTTACCGCTCCAGGATTTTACGGTAATTCCACATCTCTAGTCTCGAGACAAGTCCAAGTACCGTGGAACCTCTCATAGCGTTCGAAATCCGGGGACATGTACGCTAAGTGAAGAGCCAATCAGGCACGCGAAACGTTCGTGGCTCTCACTCTCTCCCGCGAAATCATCCAATCACAGCGCTGATACGTTTCCCAATGTACGCTATGAGGGTGTGCGCATAAAAGGTTCCAGTGTAGACAAAACCTACTTTACCGACCGACACGAGACGCTTCAAGACTCTTTTACCAGATACACCGTGTTTTGACCTCATTTCGATTGACACACATCGGTAATATAAATGAATAATGTATATTTTATATTGAATTATTTGTTTTTTGCTTATTTTCACTGGATCTTATCACTGCATTCGCTGTTTTTTGGTCTCCCTGGTAGGACGGTACACGATCGATTACACGATAAAATGAATGGACAAATGCACGTTCAAATACGCGCGTGTAATGTCTTCATCTATTTTACTGTATAATTTTTAGAAAATACACGGTCAGATTTTTTTGGACCGTGTATTTGTGCGTTCATTTGTACGCGCATTTGCGATTAAATCCACGGCGCCCGGACCCTGTATACTTGTGCGTTTATTTGTACGTGCATTTGCGATCAAATTTACGGCGCCCGGACCGTGTATTTGTTCGTTTATTTGTACGTGCATTTGCGATTGAATCTACAGCTGACCGTGTATTTTCTTAAAATTACACGGTCAAATAGATGAAGACATTACGCGCGTGTATTTGACCGTGTAATGTGGCGTGCATCAGGGCTGTTTTCGTCTCAGAATGTTCACCTGTCACTGTGGCTGATGTATCTCTCGATTTAATTTATTTATCATAAAACAATCGTAATAACCAAATTACAACTGCGTTCACGCCCTAACAGTTCGGTCCAACCGTATACCGACTATGATCCCCACCGGGTAGTTTTAGGACACGGGATCAACTAGTATTTCATCGAAACCAACCACCGACCAACTGAGATTTTGTTGAGAACACGGTTTGTCGGTGGTTGTTTTCTTCAAAATACTGGTTGTTTTCGTGTTCTAAACCGACCTGGTTGGAATTTTCGTGGTTGGTCGATCTGCTGGGGCGGTTTTATTAATTTCTTATATCTTTTTTTTTTTTAACGATAACCCTTCTTTACACTTTGCTATTAAATGATTTAACTATAATAAGAAAGTAGAACTTAATGACGATTTACGACTTTTCAAGAGACACGATAGCGTCTCGAGACAAGTCCATTTACCTACCTTACCGACCAAGACGAGACGCTCTAAGACTCTTTTACTGGAGACACCGTGTTTTTTTACCTCATTTCGATTGACACACATAGAGATTTGAAATAACGGTAATTTTTATAACAGTTCAGAAGACCAAGAAATAACCGTCATTTGACGGTTTTGTGACGTCATTTTTAGGCACTCACGTTTTAAGAAAACGCACCAAGAGTGCCTATTGAATTCGCTGTCCAAGGGTGTAAATACGTTTTTTAAGGAAAATGTTAATATAATTTTATTTTATCCACTACTTTTTAGTTCACATTTCTTAAGCATGCTAAAATACATATTCTTGACATAAAATAATAAGGAATTTGCATTACTAAAGACATTTTTTCCTTCGGACAAGATTTTGTGTTACCCGGACGTCCGTATCACTTAGTGGCTCTGGACTGAACAGAGCGAACAAGTTGAAATTTGGAATATTTCTTAGTCTAGCACTGGGAAGTATGCCCATGAAAAGTGTTAATTTTCCAATCATTTTATACAGGAGTTCACTTGAAGAAATTTGGCACTTTTGGTCGTCAAGTTGTATACGGGTCTCAATCTTGGCCATCGATGGAAGAATTTGGCTGAAACTTGCTGCATAATTCTAATTCAACTTAATCTTGATGCACTTTTTTTAGTTTTTTTCTTACACACTTTTTAAGTCGTGAATACCTAAGACACTCAAATCATTAAATTGAAAATTGTGTCCGGCTGTCAGTCTTCGCAGTCAATAAAGTAATTTGACTAAAACTTGCAGCGTTCTCATATTTTACCTTAATTCAAATGTATCTTTCCTCATATTAGCCCTTAGATCATTTTAGAATGATGATTACCTACCATAATAGAATCAAAATATTCAATTTTAATTAATTTCACAATTATGATAACAATAATATTTTTCTCTTCAAAATAATTATCCGCTGTACATTCCACATATTATAATGTCAAAATAATTGATTCCGAAATGATTTTTCAATTTTTATATTTATTAATTGCACTGATACAGTTTTATTGTATTATTAATTCATAATTAATATACCAAACTGAAATATGAGTATAAACATAACCTAAACACAAAATTCGTAAAACATATTGACACCTTCTCTACGGAACTATATATGTTTAAAATGTATATTTTTCATTAAATTATTCGTTATATTTTATTCACTGGCACTCATAACTGTATTCACTATTTATTGTCTGGTTTCGTCTGTAAATTTTCACTTGTCACTGCTAATGTTTATGTCAATTTTATTTACTCATTGTAAATCATCACGTAATTATCATATAACACCTGCATTCATGATTTTATTGATTTCTAACATCTTTTTACACTCAATTATTAAATTAATTAACTACTATAAAAAAATAGAACCCAACAAATTCAGGTGTTTCACGATTGTCACCTGATTCATAATTCACGCCGCGACCGCAATCGTGCGCAATCGCGCTGACGGCTTGCCGTCACTCGACCAAAAAATACGATTGCCGAACGTACTAAACGCGCGAATTTATAAATGCCGATTGACCGTTCACCCGAATGAGAAAAGATCCGACGAGTCATAATACCGAAATATTTATTAGCCGAACGGTGAAAACGCCGAAAACTTTTTATGCCGAACGGATGAAAATACCGAATTTCATTTCAACAGAATTGTAATGTTCCCGAATGCACCATTTGCCTGAATGTATCGAACACTCGAAAGTCCGTTCTCCCGAATGGGATTTTGACAGAAAATATTTTTCACTTAAGTAGAGTTCTTCATTACCGACACATGCTTCTAACCATGTCGGTATATTGGAGTTCTAGAATTCGATCTAAAGTCGCCTCGTCCACAGATAGTTTTCGTCTCTTAATAAGCTTAATAATCATTACATCATGTGGATATCGACTGGTAAATATTAAGGGGCTGCTGGAATAGATTTTTTTACCGACTGGTCGGTAAAAAAGTACGGTTTCGTAGTTTACGGTTTACGTCGTTATTGTATTACAAAAATGTCTCAAATTGCACAGGATTATAATATCAACATAGGCGCAACAGCGTAGACTCGAATTTTGGGTGAAAACGCTTGAAAAACAAAGAAAATCGTAAATTTGTAAGTCTATCGAAAACCAATATGGCCGCTAGAACTGTCAACTGTCACCTTTTTCGTATTATATAAATATTTCCAGGAATCCCATACGAAAAACGAGAATCTACGCCGATGCGCTTACATTGATATAATAATCTTGTGCAATTTGAGACATTTTTGTAATACAATAACGACGTAAACCATAAACTACGAAACCGTACTTTTTTACCGACCAGTCGGTAAAAAAATCTACTCCAGCAGCCCCTTAAGAGGCGAAAACTATCTGTGAACGAGGCGGCTATAGATTGAATTCTAGAGAACTCCAATATACCGACACAGTTAGCTGCATGTGTCGGTAATGAAGAACTCTACTGTAATGATACACGTTCAAATGGGCGTAACCGGCCCGCCAAAATGTAATAGAGAGCAGCACCGAGATCTCGCGGAATATCGGGCGCTTTCGGGAATTACCGAGAGTACCCGAATATCGAGCGAGATCACCGGCGCACGGCGAAACGAGCTCTCTCCCCTTCGAGCCGTGGCCGAGGCCACATGCGCATCTTACCGGAACTAATTGTCGACGTTCGGAGACGATCCCGTGGACGCACGTGGATCCACCTAATTTAACTAAGATAAGTTAACCGCTCCGACTTCTAAATTATTTATGGATAACCTGATCATGTGAAATATATATATATAACGAGCGACCAGTTGGTTGGAATGAAAATACGTGTTTCTTTCTTTAATTATTTGTGACGGTATTGGTGTTATAATATTTGGTGTCGTGTTTCTGGAAATTGGCGATATGTTAATTATTAGTGTGTCGAACGCGATTTGTCTTTTGATTATCGTGCTCGTTATTATTTATTTGAGACAATGTTTTATAATCGAAGGGATTATTAGATTCGAGAGTCGCGATTCGTGCTGATAAATATACAGTTCGGTTAAAATTATTAAAATCTAATTTCGGAGAAAGAAATATTGGATAACGTAAAATCTCGCAAAACATAAAATTATTACACTACTTAGGTGAACAAGTGAATATTTTTCCACTGCGTACTAGTTACCGCTCACAGCTCCAGTCTGAACGACACTGTGCGGAGCGCGTAGCGCGACGCCCAAACGGCACTGAGCGGAGCGCGTAGCGCGACGCCCGAACGGCACTGAGCGGAGCGCGAAGCGCGACGACCGAACGGCCCCCCCTGCGGAGCGCGTAGCGCGACGACCGCGTGCGTGCCTTAAAATGACACCAGGGAATAATGTCCCGAAGGGACATTTTTGTCGCAGGGTCATTTTCGGGGGGTTTGGGGGGCGGAGCCCCCCAACAACAGCCCGGCGCCCCGCAGGGGCGATCGGGTTGCTTGTTTGCCTATTTGGTCGAAGTAAAAATGACAGTCATTTCGACAAGCGGCATGTGACGGTCCAAACGGTTTTGTGACGGTCAAATGACCGTCACAAAACCGATCTTCGTCGATTAATCGACGTTCGGTGTTGTTTTTTTATGAAACATCGATTAAAAAAAATCGAATATCAAATTTATACTCCACATTTTCTATTGACCATTTTATGGGTCAGTTTCTATTGATTCGAATGACTTTTTATTTTTTGAAAATGACCGACATTGAACATCACAGAATTATATAGATATGAAAATACCGGTATTTTTATTTTTTGTAAAATAACAATGAAACTACCGTACCTTTACCGTCTTTTATCCACATTTTTTTTCTACAAACTTTGTGTTGTGAAAATACGGTCACGAAAAATGCTCGTAAGTTTGACCGGTTACAAATTTTTGTTGGTGAATTCACCATAAAAAATGGTAAACTGTCTATAACGAATTTTTTGGTAAAATTACAGCAACGTTGTTTCGTAAATTCACCGTATCTTGACGAGAATTCTTAATCACTAAGAGACTATATGACTTTATTACCGATGTCGTAAATTTAACACCGGTCACATACCGTTTTTAATCGTAAAATTACTGGTCATGTATACCACTCACGTCTCTAGTCCGAACCGCATCGTGCGGAGTGCAAAGCGCGACGTCCGAACGGCATCGTGCGGAGCGCGAAGTGCGACGTCCGGATGGCATCGTGCAGAGCGCAAAGCGCGACGTCCGGACGGCACGGTGCGGAGCGCGAAGCGCGACGTCCGAACGCCACCGTGTAGAGTGCGAAGCGCGACTTTCGAACGGCATCGTGCGGAGCGCGAAGCGCGACGTCCGACCGGTGCTGTGTGGAGCGCGACGTCCAAACGACCCCCTGCGGAGCGCGGAGCGCGACGACCGCGTGAGTGCCTTAAAATGACACCAGGGAAAAAGGTCCCGAAGGGACATTTTTGCCGCAGGGTCATTTTCGGGGGGTTTGGGGGGCGGAGCCCCCCAATGGGGGTTTGGGGGGCGAAGCCCTCCAACAACAACCCGGCGCCCCGAAGGGGCGACCGGGTTGCTTGTTTATTATTGATTGTTGTAACGGTTCGTTGATAACTTCGTTATCTCGCTGATTGAAATAATAAAACGAAAACTAAAAGGCTAATTAAAACGAAAACGAAAATAGAAACGAACGAAATGTTGGCGGTAATAAGCTTTTGCTTACAGCGAGAGATTATTTGCGATCGCTTTCAAATAATCAATTCTGTCTGCGTACATCGTTGGATCGTTGTATTTGGATACGATGTTAAATATCCTCTCATTTAAGTCCCGATATTTCTTGGAAGGGGGCGGCTGAGAAACTCCATTTCGGAGCTCGGCCACAGTCAGTTCGTTTTTCGACTGCTCTACCTTCAGACAACGTATAAGGTTCCAAAGCGTGGGATGCTTTTGCCTTACGATTTCGTTGAACCCACGATGCCAACCTTCAACACTGTTGTTTGTGCGTGACAGCTTCGACCGGCATGCGTTGTACTGGTTCCAGTACTTTATCGGGAATTGTGGATCTTTCATGGTCCTTCTCCGATCGTACCGAGCGATGAACTCGGTCTCGAACGAGTCCAGAAAATCCTCAATGTTCTTATCACTCGTGCCAAAAATCTCGTCAACGACGCGATTGAACGTGTCTACAACATCGCCGGGTTTTAGAAACGCCAGAGCTCCCAGGAGTTTTATTTTTTGGGAGAATTCAACCTCATTGTCATATTGCGTCTTCATGCCGTGTGCCACCACTTTCCGATAGAGCGCTTGGTTAAAATGAAAGTGGCAAAAACGAATCACCACATTCGGGAATACTGCACACAAAGCTTTCACCGCTGCTTGCTCCATATCCAGCATCACCGACTCAGGGTTCAACTCTGGATTTGCCTTCTTCAGACTCGCGAACAATTCTTCGTAGATCGCCGAACTTTTTCCCGGTAGCAACGCGAAAACCAGAGGAACGACTTTTGTGTCCACGAGAGCGTGAATCGAATATAACTGCGCGAAAATTGACGAGCACGCGCCAGTAGTTCCGTCCATGAACCAGTGCTTCGATCCTGCCAACAAACGAAGGTTTTCGACGGTTCCGAAAACAAGCATTCGTTTTTCAACCGGACCGTTGTCGTACAACAGAAAATCGTGATTTTTCTCCGATACGCGAAATTGTGCTGGCAGTTCGATGTCTTGTCGGGTGAGCGGATGGGTCAGATCCTCTGTTGCTGCTGAACGCACGTTTCGAATCGTCCTTTTCAAGGAACTCGTCGACGGAAGCTGAGCAGCTACGCTGTCGTGTATACCACCGGATGCAGCAGCGATCAAAACGTGCAAGCTTTCGTTGCTGTTAATCGCACGTTCTTTCAATTCGTTTCGAATTCTCAACGCATCGACCTTCGCAGCATCACCGCCGTGGTTGTGAGGACTTTCTCTTACAATTTCGTTGTTTCGAGCGGTTGTTAGTCGAGCGCAACATCCCACCTTCTTTTTATCGTGGTATATGCATTTCCAGTAAGTGTTGCCGTTTTTATCGTTATAGGACTCTCTGTAGAAAAGAAAGCCATCCTTCAACAACTGAGGCTTTCCCTTCTCAGATGTCACGAAAGTATGAGCCATCGTTTTCCGTTTTTTGTTTCTTGTGTCTCGATCGATCAAATAAATATTTACTGCGTTGTATCAAACAGTCGTCGACGCTAGCGTAACGACCGAGACAGCGACCGAGCGAGCGACCGAGAGAGCGACCGAGCGAGCGACCGAGAGAGCGATCGAGCGAGCGATCGAGCGAGCGACCGAGAGAGCGAACGAGCGAGCGACCGAGAGAGCGACCGAGAGAGCGACCGAGCGAGCGACCGAGCGAGCGACCGAGAGAGCGACCGAGCGAGCGACCGAGGGAGCGATCGAGAGAGCGACTGGAGAGCGAAGAATATGACTTCCTTTTTTCTCGACTTTGCCAACGAAGTCACGACCGAGCAAACAACCGAGAGAATGACCGAGGGCACTACTGGAGAGCGCAGAATATAATTTTTTTTTTATAGACTGCCAACGAAGTCGCGACCGAAAGAGCGACCAAAATAGCGACCGAGATCACCACTATATATAATGTTTCACGAAGAAATTTCCGCTTTACATATAGTTTTTGAAGAATTATAGCTTTTGAAGAATTCTGATTCGTCAGAATATATATTTTTTAATTATTTTTTAAATGGTGTATAGTATTACCTGGACAAATTACATCTACTCATTCGTCCGGATATGTTTTTTCAATTATCTTTAAGACGTCTCGGACGAATCACATTTTGTTATTTATCCGGATATGTCAAAGATGAAGAATTGTTTCCGCTTTAGTCAAAGATGAAAGTAATTTCGACGGTTTCCGTTGGCTTCCGTTGGTTTTCTTTATTTTACTTCATTATCATCTTCGTATAACCCCATGCGTCGATAAAACAAGAAAAAAAGCTTTTCGACGAATTGTTATTCGACGAATTGTTATTCGACGAATGGTTTTTTCGACGAATTGTTTTCGACGAATTGTTTTCGACGAATTGTTATTCGACGAATTGGTATTCGACGAATTGGTATTCGACAAATTGGTATTCGACGAATTGGTATTCGACGAATTGTTATTCGACGAATTGTTTTTTCGACGAATTGTTTTCGACGAATTGTTTTCGACGAGTTTTCCGCAAATCGATTATTAATTTTGTCAATTGAAAGGATTCACTCGTGGGTGCTGAAGATATCAAAAGCGATGGACCAGCATTGAATTGGATGCAAATGTATATTGAAGCACAAACAGAAATTGATCGATTGAAGAAACAATTAAAAATCGAGCGGGCAAGAAGTGCAGAAGATAATACTAACGCGGTTCGGGGCGAAGGCACAGAGGCGACAAAACAAATTACAGAATCTTTAGCCGAAATCACGAAAAAGATGGAACACGTAATTCAGAAATTAGATGAGAAAAGTCAATCGGTGTCAGAACGTTTTAGAAAATTCGTGCAGACAGACGACCAAGGCGAAAAATGGGTCTGTGTTTCGATTACTGACTACGAAACATAGGAATAAAGTGATGAATGAACTAATGGTAAACGGAATGGTTTGTGTCTAACAATACGAATATAGGTGACGATAGGAAGTACTCGCCTTCAGTACTCGGTTGGATTCAAAATACTTACCGCCAAGGATTCGAGGTCTCGATTCAACATGGCGATTAACGCGCTGTGGTCAAGAGATGAACAAGTCTATCTGTATCTGAGTGAGAAGAAGATGCCAAAAGATGATAAATGCAGAGTCGTTACTGAGGACGAATACTCCGCGTTGCAAGGTAATTGAACTGTGCAAAGTATACCTATTTGCCGCAGATTCCAAAAAATGCAGTTTTTTGTGTCTTATTCTATTTGCAATCTTAATGCGGGAATGTAATACACATGAAAACCGAGCCACTATTTGATTGTTCTTTCCCCTACAACAGCAATCATGGATTTCTTCGAGGAAACCAGTACACCCTACGGCGCGGAACCTCAATTGTTCGTCGTCACGGATTCGGCCAACAAAACGATACTTTCGAGACACCTATCGTGCACTCGGGACTCACATCATCCCGAAAAAGCTGCCAAAAGACTGCAACAACAAAAGGAAGCACGGGCTAGAAGAAAAGACAACGGTGTCGGAAAGTCAAGTGCAACTGGAATTCGTGGACATAGCTGTAAAGTCAACAAAAAAAAAATATGCAGCAGAGAAACGAGAAAGTTGATCGACGATTTAATTGATGCATTGGAGGGCATGACATACGTTGAACGTGAACCACACGTCAACTTGAGGAAATCGAAAAAGTCGATATTTAAACTCGGCAGGGACTTGGGAATCCCAGTCAGCAAAATGCGGGAAACATTAACGGCTGATGCTTGTCTTAAATCCGAAGGTACCGTACATTTTTTTTATAAATACTGCGTACCATAATTGTAAGCGTTTTTAACAACTAATAGACAAAAATGTATTGGTATTACGCTGTAGATGGAAAATTTGTATATCCGGTCGAAATTGAGCACGAAACGATTGAGCTTGAACTTGCACTGGAATACGCAAAGGCCAACGATATAACGGACGTTCCAATGACAACAGAGACAATAGTAGGACACTTCAAGGATGCCGGAGTAGATCCGAACTTGATCGAATTTTTGATCAACAAGTACTCTGTAAGCAATGATGGACAGTCGATCGTAGACCGCTGTGGTTCGACGAAAATGACAAATCGTACATACTTAGTGTGAGTAATGAAATGTAACGACATTAATGAGCATTCACACTTGCAGACATGTAATATGAGTAATCGTGTATTTTCAATTTTGTACAGATTCAACAAGAGACTAATAGCGAAAACGCTCATAATATTTGTCGCCAACGATCAATACCGTCGCAAACAGAATGAGAAAGAGAACGCGACAAACAATGACGCCATATTATCGGTCCACCGTATTATAAAAAAAACCAGGACTCTACCTTTTGGTGGTCAGTTAATTGATGTTTATACATAAGAGGCATTCTACTGATGTTTATGTAGTACATGATGCTCGTGCGATTGCCGCCGTTGCTATTAGCTCGTGCAGCAAACCTTGCCCTCGCCTTTTTCTGCTCTTATTGCACAATATACTATTTCAGTTTTTTATCAATTTTTTTAATAATCAATATTGAAAGCTAAACAAAAACAACGCAATTCAAAAACCTGAAAAAATCTGAAAAGTGCCAAAGTGAAACAAAAATGTTTTCTCCCGTCTTTGTATTATATAAAAGATGATACATTTTATTTTTATTTTTTATTTATGACGATAAAATACAACGATGACAGAAAAAATAACAGCTTCTGGCATTTCCCACTACAATACAAAACTACTACAAAAATCGGTGATTACTTAAGGATGTTATACCGCTCCACGGGGATACTACGGTTTCCGTGGCCCCAATATCTGAAGGTGGATTCTTGTAGTACATTTCGCGGAGAGCAAAAAAGTTCCTATAAGCTATGGTCCTAACTATTTTAGTTTACGAGATATCGATTTTTTTTAATTTTATTCTTACATGAGTGTTTATCATGTCTGCAGACTATTAGCATTGCCCAGAATACACTGCGTGGAGGTTGTCTGCATTAGTATTCCTTGGCCCTGAAAAGGGCCGCCGAAAATTTCCTCTTTAGTCCTATATATCCTTTTTTAAGGAAAAAAGGTAAATAATCCTTAGTAAAGCCAAAAATTTCCGCTCCCACATCACACAGATGCGAACTACGAGCACACGAACCTGTGCAGACACGAACCGCTCCCACATCACACAGATGCGAACTACGCGCACACGAACCTGTACAGACACGAACTTTACGGTTTATTTAAAAAGTTGATACAGTATAAATAAATTCTACATAGCATTTCACCACTGTTTTTCCAGATTCTTTTTTCGGGGGACTTTTTTTCCCTGGTACTTTTTTTTCCGGGATTCGACGTCTTTCTGACTCCATGATTTTTTAGTTGATTGCATCATAAATTTCGAAATATTACTGAGGACTACGACTTCCGTCGCCAGGATTTGACCAGGATTTGATTATATATAGTACTAAAACGGAAATTTTTCTTTAGAAACATTATATATAGCACGTGCAAGGCTTTAATCACGGCCAAATCTACCGCAAAAGTGGCGAAACACGGTTTAATTTTTATATCTTTAAAATTAAATATCTCAAAAACTAGAGCAGTTAGGACCATAGTCTATAGGGACTTTTTTGCTCCCCACGAAAAGTACTACAAGAAACCACCTTCAGATCTTGGGGCCACGGAAACCGTAGTACTGCCAACAATTTACGCAAACGTTCGAAAAGGTACTTTTTATTAATTTTTTTTTTTTTCAAAGAATAAACCGTGTTTTTTACTTGAATTGGATATTTCACGGCTTATTGTCTTCTTTAAAAGATGCTTCACGAATTTCCTCATAAATAATTTGTGACGTTTTCCGTTGAAAAATTACAACCATTTGTTTACAAAAGATTTTTGCCGATGGGTCAACAAAAGGCTGTCATTTTTAAACGGAGAACGTTATAAATTATTCATGAGGCAATTTCGTAAAGCATCTTTCAAGAAAGACCAAACATCTAATTGGCTGTGAATCATCCAAATCGAGCAAAAAACACGGCTTATTCTTTGAAAAAGCGCAACAAAAAATACTTTTTCAGAAGTTTTCGTAAATCGAATGATATTTTCACAAATCCAGTGCAATTGCATTTTTCACTGGCCAATAACATGCCTGGCCATACAAATCATCACTCAAAATAGTCAACAGATGCATAAAACTCTGTATAAATTATCTTTTAAAATCTGCACTCATTTGAGTAGCGTGGAGCTGTCAAAAAACCTCAAAGAGTTCTCGGAAATGTGTCTAATCCTAAATCCAGTCCTACTATTTCAAAATAACAATTTTTTATTGTTTTTTTGTTTATAAAACGTGGCCTGAAATAACACAATTAATTCTGTATACATGTTTTCTTGTTGGCTATAAAAATGCACATTTTCGTTTTTTAATTATTTCGTTACGATTTACAGATTAAATTGGTATATCCCGAACAACATTTTTCGTTTAATTGTGAAATTTGGTGCATCAGTAGATACGACTTAAATTGATTTTTAGACAAGTGTTGCATTTTTTAATGGAAAAACTACCATGGAATGCCTCATATGCATGTTGAAATTGTATAGTTGTACCTCTGATAAATCCCTCACACGTGTTTTGTCATTTCGTGAAATTGCAGAAAATGTTGATGACAGTGGTTTCATCGATGACATGAGGCGACTTGGATCACTCGTTGAAGAACACAGCGATGAGACCGACGGAAGTGAAGATCAACGTAACTTGACTATCGCAATGTCCAACGTTTTGAAGGGCGAGACGAATCGGAGATCGATCGTCAAAAGGAATGCGATGATAATACTTGCCGAGTAATAATACTTAAAAGGCTGTCGGAGTATATGATACAAAGCATAGAACAAGTTAACGGCATATTTTACTTCGAGAAATGATGAAAAAGACTCATACTGTTTGCAAATCATAGGGATATTTTGTTCGGAATTTTTCCGAACAAAATATCCGAAAGAACGAGCCATCGTTTGTCAAGATTTATTATTATAGCATAAATTGAGTTTTTTCAAATACTTTTGTTTCCATAGAAATAGAATGTTTCTATGTGTAGCAGGCTTACTTCAATTCAGATCCTCTTTTATTAACACTAGTTTTCAAAGTAAACGATCACGGTTACAACTGGTTTCTATCCGGGTCATGTCCAGTTCAATCAATGCGGAAATCCAGAATCGATCGCAGGTACCATCGGTCTCAATACAGTGCATGTCTGGTTCGTCGTGAGTTGTCATCTCTATTGGATTGAGGGTACCCACTGGTTTTTATCCGGTTCATATGCTGTTTGACGTGAACCGGTCATCCAAAGTAAGTCGTACGAACCACCGGATTCTATACAGTTCGACGTAAACCAGATATCCCGATATCAGAGGTACTACCGGTTGCTATCCGATTCACCTTCGGTACAACATTAAACAGACATCCTGATTAGATCTAAGGCATCACCGGTTTCTACCCGATTTATCTTCGGTACAACGTAAACCGGTCATCGGAAGTAGGTCGCACGAATCACCGGATTCTATCCAGGTCGAGGTGATCCAGATATCCCGATATCGGAAGTAGTACCGGTTGCTATCCGATTCATCTTCGGTACACCGCAAACCAGACATTTCGATTATATCGCAGGTATCACCGGTTTCTATCCGATTCATCTTTGGTACAACGTGAACCAGATATCCCGAGTAGATTGCAAGTTTCACCGGTCTCGATCCAGTTCATATGCGATTCGTCGCCAACCGACTCTTTATTGGATTGCGGTTCTACTAGTTTCTCTCCGATCTATGCCCAGTTCGATGTTAACCGAACATCCCGAATCGATTTGTGGTAACTGGCGATGATTCAGGAGCGTACAAGCGATCGGAATAATAAATGTTCGAACCCCGTTTTATGTTCCATTCATATCCGGTAAAACGGCGTCAAACAGACATAGAGAATTTTGTTGTCCCCGGTCGTTTCTGCCAGGGACACATCGGTAATATAAATGAATAATGTATATTTTATATTGAATTATTTGTTATTTGCTTATTTTCACTGGATCTTATTACTGCATTCGCTGTTTTTTGGTCTGTTTTCATTTCTGAATGTTCACCTGTCACTGTGGCTGATGTATCTCTCGATTTAATTTATTTATCATAAAACAATCGTAATCACCAAATTACCACTACGTTCACGGTTTTATTAATTTATTATATCTTTTTTTTTTAACGATAACCCTTCTTTACACTTTATTGTTAAATGATCTAACTATAATAAGAAAGTAGAACTTAATGACGATTTACGCCTTTTCAAGAGACACGATAGCGTCTCGAGACAAGTCCATTTACCTACCTTACCGACGAAGACGAGACGCTCTAAGACTCTTTTACTGGAGACACCGTGTTTTTTTACCTCATTTCGATTGATACACATAGAGATTTGAAATAACGGTAATTTTTTTAATAGTTCAGAAAACCAAGAAATCACCGTCATTTGACGCTTTTGTGACGTCATTTTTTTGCCTATTTGGTCGAAGTAAAAATGACGGTCATTTCGACATGCGTCATGTGACGGTCCAAACGGTTTTGTGACGGTCAAACGACCGTCACAAAATGCATCTCGCCTAATTCGGAAACACGAAAGTAACGGTCACGTGACGGTCATTTTTGTGTCAATTGACGAAATCGAAAAAATGGATAGCATTCTACATAGTAGGGATGGGCGATCTTCGTCGATTAATCGACGTTCGGTGTTGTTTTTTATGAAACATCGACTAAAAAAAAATCGAATATCAATCGTCAGTATTTTATCATCACTACTATACCGACCGATAACTCAACATCCTAGGGCCTTGGGTCCTCGTTGTAATTGGTCATTTCTTGTGGCCTCGCTGCCTGCGTTTTGAACGCGATAAATTTATACTCCACATTTTCTATTGACCATTTTATGGGTCATTTTTTATTGATTCGAATGACTTTTTATTTTTTGAAAATAACCTTGAATGACATTGAACATTGACATTGACATTGAAAATTACATTGAACATCACAGAATTATATAGATATGAAAATACCGGTATTTTTATTTTTGGTAAAATGACAATGAAACTAACGTACCTTTACCGTCTTTTATCCACATTTTTTTTCTACAATCTTTGTGTTGTGAAAATACGGACACGAAAATTGCTCGTAAGTTTGACCGGTTACAAATTTTTTTTGGTGAATTCACCATAAAAATGGTAAACTGCGTCCATATAGTTGTGAAATAACCGGTAACGAATTTTTTGGTAAAATTACAGCAACGTTGTTTCGTAAATTCACCGTATCTTGACGAGAATTCTTAATCACTAAGAGACTATATGACTTTATTA
The DNA here is from genome assembly GCA_964034905.1 of Itoplectis maculator. NCBI lineage: Eukaryota > Metazoa > Arthropoda > Insecta > Hymenoptera > Ichneumonidae > Itoplectis > Itoplectis maculator. The sequence goes on from CAXITY010000152.1 coordinate 39,539, forward strand.
CCGATGTCGTAAATTTAACACCGGTCACATACCGTTTTTTAATCGTAAAATTACCGGTCATGTATACCGCTCACGTCTCTAGTCCGAACCGCATCGTGCACAGCGCGAAACGCGACCTCCGAACGGTACCGTGCGGAGCGCGAAGTGCGACGTCCGGATGGCATCGTGCAGAGCGCAAAGCGCGACGTCCGGAGGGCACGGTGCGGAGCGCAAAGCGCGACGTCCGAACGCCACCGTGTAGAGCGCGAAGCGCGACTTTCGAACGGCATCGTGCGGAGCGCGACGTCCGACCGGCGCTGTGCGGAGCGCGAAGCGCGACGTCCAAACGACCCCCTGCGGAGCGCGGAGCACGACGACCGCATGAGTGCCTTAAAATGACACCAGGGAAAAATGTCCCGAAGAGACATTTTTGCCGCAGGGTCATTTTCGGGGGGTTTGGGGGGCGGAGCCCCCCAATGGGGGTTTGGGGGGCGAAGCCGTCCAACAACAACCCGGTGCCCCGCAGGGGCGACCGGGTTGCTTGTTT
>CAXITY010000153.1:7500-15000 GCA_964034905.1 Itoplectis maculator
AATTTTCGTCGACGCATCGACCGACTAGTCGGCACTTTTGGTCGCCTCTTCGAGGGACTTAGAAAATTTTCGTCGACGCATCGACCGACTAGTCGGCACTTTTGGTCGCCTCTTCGAGGGACTTAGAAAATTTTCGTCGACGCATCGACCGACTAGTCGGCACTTTTGGTCGCCTCTTCGAGGGACTTAGAAAATTTTCGTCGACGCATCGACCGACTAGTCGGCACTTTTGGTCGCCTCTTCGAGGGACTTAGAAAATTTTCGTCGACGCATCGACCGACTAGTCGGCACTTTTGGTCGCCTCTTCGAGGGACTTAGAAAATTTTCGTCGACGCATCGACCGACTAGTCGGCACTTTTGGTCGCCTCTTCGAGGGACTTAGAAAATTTTCGTCGACGCATCGACCGACTAGTCGGCACTTTTGGTCGCCTCTTCGAGGGACTTAGAAAATTTTCGTCGACGCATCGACCGACTAGTCGGCACTTTTGGTCGCCTCTTCGAGGGACTTAGAAAATTTTCGTCGACGCATCGACCGACTAGTCGGCACTTTTGGTCGCCTCTTCGAGGGACTTAGAAAATTTTCGTCGACGCATCGACCGACTAGTCGGCACTTTTGGTCGCCTCTTCGAGGGACTTAGAAAATTTTCGTCGACGCATCGACCGACTAGTCGGCACTTTTGGTCGCCTCTTCGAGGGACTTAGAAAATTTTCGTCGACGCATCGACCGACTAGTCGGCACTTTTGGTCGCCTCTTCGAGGGACTTAGAAAATTTTCGTCGACGCATCGACCGACTAGTCGGCACTTTTGGTCGCCTCTTCGAGGGACTTAGAAAATTTTCGTCGACGCATCGACCGACTAGTCGGCACTTTTGGTCGCCTCTTCGAGGGACTTAGAAAATTTTCGTCGACGCATCGACCGACTAGTCGGCACTTTTGGTCGCCTCTTCGAGGGACTTAGAAAATTTTCGTCGACGCATCGACCGACTAGTCGGCACTTTTGGTCGCCTCTTCGAGGGACTTAGAAAATTTTCGTCGACGCATCGACCGACTAGTCGGCACTTTTGGTCGCCTCTTCGAGGGACTTAGAAAATTTTCGTCGACGCATCGACCGACTAGTCGGCACTTTTGGTCGCCTCTTCGAGGGACTTAGAAAATTTTCGTCGACGCATCGACCGACTAGTCGGCACTTTTGGTCGCCTCTTCGAGGGACTTAGAAAATTTTCGTCGACGCATCGACCGACTAGTCGGCACTTTTGGTCGCCTCTTCGAGGGACTTTGAAAATTTTCGTCGACGCATCGACCGACTAGTCGGCACTTTTGGTCGCCTCTTCGAGGGACTTAGAAAATTTTCGTCGACGCATCGACCGACTAGTCGGCACTTTTGGTCGCCTCTTCGAGGGACTTAGAAAATTTTCGTCGACGCATCGACCGACTAGTCGGCACTTTTGGTCGCCTCTTCGAGGGACTTAGAAAATTTTCGTCGACGCATCGACCGACTAGTCGGCACTTTTGGTCGCCTCTTCGAGGGACTTAGAAAATTTTCGTCGACGCATCGACCGACTAGTCGGCACTTTTGGTCGCCTCTTCGAGGGACTTAGAAAATTTTCGTCGACGCATCGACCGACTAGTCGGCACTTTTGGTCGCCTCTTCGAGGGACTTAGAAAATTTTCGTCGACGCATCGACCGACTAGTCGGCACTTTTGGTCGCCTCTTCGAGGGACTTAGAAAATTTTCGTCGACGCATCGACCGACTAGTCGGCACTTTTGGTCGCCTCTTCGAGGGACTTAGAAAATTTTCGTCGACGCATCGACCGACTAGTCGGCACTTTTGGTCGCCTCTTCGAGGGACTTAGAAAATTTTCGTCGACGCATCGACCGACTAGTCGGCACTTTTGGTCGCCTCTTCGAGGGACTTAGAAAATTTTCGTCGACGCATCGACCGACTAGTCGGCACTTTTGGTCGCCTCTTCGAGGGACTTAGAAAATTTTCGTCGACGCATCGACCGACTAGTCGGCACTTTTGGTCGCCTCTTCGAGGGACTTAGAAAATTTTCGTCGACGCATCGACCGACTAGTCGGCACTTTTGGTCGCCTCTTCGAGGGACTTAGAAAATTTTCGTCGACGCATCGACCGACTAGTCGGCACTTTTGGTCGCCTCTTCGAGGGACTTAGAAAATTTTCGTCGACGCATCGACCGACTAGTCGGCACTTTTGGTCGCCTCTTCGAGGGACTTAGAAAATTTTCGTCGACGCATCGACCGACTAGTCGGCACTTTTGGTCGCCTCTTCGAGGGACTTAGAAAATTTTCGTCGACGCATCGACCGACTAGTCGGCACTTTTGGTCGCCTCTTCGAGGGACTTAGAAAATTTTCGTCGACGCATCGACCGACTAGTCGGCACTTTTGGTCGCCTCTTCGAGGGACTTAGAAAATTTTCGTCGACGCATCGACCGACTAGTCGGCACTTTTGGTCGCCTCTTCGAGGGACTTAGAAAATTTTCGTCGACGCATCGACCGACTAGTCGGCACTTTTGGTCGCCTCTTCGAGGGACTTAGAAAATTTTCGTCGACGCATCGACCGACTAGTCGGCACTTTTGGTCGCCTCTTCGAGGGACTTAGAAAATTTTCGTCGACGCATCGACCGACTAGTCGGCACTTTTGGTCGCCTCTTCGAGGGACTTAGAAAATTTTCGTCGACGCATCGACCGACTAGTCGGCACTTTTGGTCGCCTCTTCGAGGGACTTAGAAAATTTTCGTCGACGCATCGACCGACTAGTCGGCACTTTTGGTCGCCTCTTCGAGGGACTTAGAAAATTTTCGTCGACGCATCGACCGACTAGTCGGCACTTTTGGTCGCCTCTTCGAGGGACTTAGAAAATTTTCGTCGACGCATCGACCGACTAGTCGGCACTTTTGGTCGCCTCTTCGAGGGACTTAGAAAATTTTCGTCGACGCATCGACCGACTAGTCGGCACTTTTGGTCGCCTCTTCGAGGGACTTAGAAAATTTTCGTCGACGCATCGACCGACTAGTCGGCACTTTTGGTCGCCTCTTCGAGGGACTTAGAAAATTTTCGTCGACGCATCGACCGACTAGTCGGCACTTTTGGTCGCCTCTTCGAGGGACTTAGAAAATTTTCGTCGACGCATCGACCGACTAGTCGGCACTTTTGGTCGCCTCTTCGAGGGACTTAGAAAATTTTCGTCGACGCATCGACCGACTAGTCGGCACTTTTGGTCGCCTCTTCGAGGGACTTAGAAAATTTTCGTCGACGCATCGACCGACTAGTCGGCACTTTTGGTCGCCTCTTCGAGGGACTTAGAAAATTTTCGTCGACGCATCGACCGACTAGTCGGCACTTTTGGTCGCCTCTTCGAGGGACTTAGAAAATTTTCGTCGACGCATCGACCGACTAGTCGGCACTTTTGGTCGCCTCTTCGAGGGACTTAGAAAATTTTCGTCGACGCATCGACCGACTAGTCGGCACTTTTGGTCGCCTCTTCGAGGGACTTAGAAAATTTTCGTCGACGCATCGACCGACTAGTCGGCACTTTTGGTCGCCTCTTCGAGGGACTTAGAAAATTTTCGTCGACGCATCGACCGACTAGTCGGCACTTTTGGTCGCCTCTTCGAGGGACTTAGAAAATTTTCGTCGACGCATCGACCGACTAGTCGGCACTTTTGGTCGCCTCTTCGAGGGACTTAGAAAATTTTCGTCGACGCATCGACCGACTAGTCGGCACTTTTGGTCGCCTCTTCGAGGGACTTAGAAAATTTTCGTCGACGCATCGACCGACTAGTCGGCACTTTTGGTCGCCTCTTCGAGGGACTTAGAAAATTTTCGTCGACGCATCGACCGACTAGTCGGCACTTTTGGTCGCCTCTTCGAGGGACTTAGAAAATTTTCGTCGACGCATCGACCGACTAGTCGGCACTTTTGGTCGCCTCTTAGGGACTTAGAAAATTTTCGTCGACGCATCGACCGACTAGTCGGCACTTTTGGTCGCCTCTTCGAGGGACTTAGAAAATTTTCGTCGACGCATCGACCGACTAGTCGGCACTTTTGGTCGCCTCTTCGAGGGACTTAGAAAATTTTCGTCGACGCATCGACCGACTAGTCGGCACTTTTGGTCGCCTCTTCGAGGGACTTAGAAAATTTTCGTCGACGCATCGACCGACTAGTCGGCACTTTTGGTCGCCTCTTCGAGGGACTTAGAAAATTTTCGTCGACGCATCGACCGACTAGTCGGCACTTTTGGTCGCCTCTTCGAGGGACTTAGAAAATTTTCGTCGACGCATCGACCGACTAGTCGGCACTTTTGGTCGCCTCTTCGAGGGACTTAGAAAATTTTCGTCGACGCATCGACCGACTAGTCGGCACTTTTGGTCGCCTCTTCGAGGGACTTAGAAAATTTTCGTCGACGCATCGACCGACTAGTCGGCACTTTTGGTCGCCTCTTCGAGGGACTTAGAAAATTTTCGTCGACGCATCGACCGACTAGTCGGCACTTTTGGTCGCCTCTTCGAGGGACTTAGAAAATTTTCGTCGACGCATCGACCGACTAGTCGGCACTTTTGGTCGCCTCTTCGAGGGACTTTCGAAAATTTTCGTCGACGCATCGACCGACTAGTCGGCACTTTTGGTCGCCTCTTCGAGGGACTTAGAAAATTTTCGTCGACGCATCGACCGACTAGTCGGCACTTTTGGTCGCCTCTTCGAGGGACTTAGAAAATTTTCGTCGACGCATCGACCGACTAGTCGGCACTTTTGGTCGCCTCTTCGAGGGACTTAGAAAATTTTCGTCGACGCATCGACCGACTAGTCGGCACTTTTGGTCGCCTCTTCGAGGGACTTAGAAAATTTTCGTCGACGCATCGACCGACTAGTCGGCACTTTTGGTCGCCTCTTCGAGGGACTTAGAAAATTTTCGTCGACGCATCGACCGACTAGTCGGCACTTTTGGTCGCCTCTTCGAGGGACTTAGAAAATTTTCGTCGACGCATCGACCGACTAGTCGGCACTTTTGGTCGCCTCTTCGAGGGACTTAGAAAATTTTCGTCGACGCATCGACCGACTAGTCGGCACTTTTGGTCGCCTCTTCGAGGGACTTAGAAAATTTTCGTCGACGCATCGACCGACTAGTCGGCACTTTTGGTCGCCTCTTCGAGGGACTTAGAAAATTTTCGTCGACGCATCGACCGACTAGTCGGCACTTTTGGTCGCCTCTTCGAGGGACTTAGAAAATTTTCGTCGACGCATCGACCGACTAGTCGGCACTTTTGGTCGCCTCTTCGAGGGACTTAGAAAATTTTCGTCGACGCATCGACCGACTAGTCGGCACTTTTGGTCGCCTCTTCGAGGGACTTAGAAAATTTTCGTCGACGCATCGACCGACTAGTCGGCACTTTTGGTCGCCTCTTCGAGGGACTTAGAAAATTTTCGTCGACGCATCGACCGACTAGTCGGCACTTTTGGTCGCCTCTTCGAGGGACTTAGAAAATTTTCGTCGACGCATCGACCGACTAGTCGGCACTTTTGGTCGCCTCTTCGAGGGACTTAGAAAATTTTCGTCGACGCATCGACCGACTAGTCGGCACTTTTGGTCGCCTCTTCGAGGGACTTAGAAAATTTTCGTCGACGCATCGACCGACTAGTCGGCACTTTTGGTCGCCTCTTCGAGGGACTTAGAAAATTTTCGTCGACGCATCGACCGACTAGTCGGCACTTTTGGTCGCCTCTTCGAGGGACTTAGAAAATTTTCGTCGACGCATCGACCGACTAGTCGGCACTTTTGGTCGCCTCTTCGAGGGACTTAGAAAATTTTCGTCGACGCATCGACCGACTAGTCGGCACTTTTGGTCGCCTCTTCGAGGGACTTAGAAAATTTTCGTCGACGCATCGACCGACTAGTCGGCACTTTTGGTCGCCTCTTCGAGGGACTTTGAAAATTTTCGTCGACGCATCGACCGACTAGTCGGCACTTTTGGTCGCCTCTTCGAGGGACTTAGAAAATTTTCGTCGACGCATCGACCGACTAGTCGGCACTTTTGGTCGCCTCTTCGAGGGACTTAGAAAATTTTCGTCGACGCATCGACCGACTAGTCGGCACTTTTGGTCGCCTCTTCGAGGGACTTAGAAAATTTTCGTCGACGCATCGACCGACTAGTCGGCACTTTTGGTCGCCTCTTCGAGGGACTTTGAAAATTTTCGTCGACGCATCGACCGACTAGTCGGCACTTTTGGTCGCCTCTTCGAGGGACTTAGAAAATTTTCGTCGACGCATCGACCGACTAGTCGGCACTTTTGGTCGCCTCTTCGAGGGACTTAGAAAATTTTCGTCGACGCATCGACCGACTAGTCGGCACTTTTGGTCGCCTCTTCGAGGGACTTAGAAAATTTTCGTCGACGCATCGACCGACTAGTCGGCACTTTTGGTCGCCTCTTCGAGGGACTTTGAAAATTTTCGTCGACGCATCGACCGACTAGTCGGCACTTTTGGTCGCCTCTTCGAGGGACTTAGAAAATTTTCGTCGACGCATCGACCGACTAGTCGGCACTTTTGGTCGCCTCTTCGAGGGACTTTGAAAATTTTCGTCGACGCATCGACCGACTAGTCGGCACTTTTGGTCGCCTCTTCGAGGGACTTAGAAAATTTTCGTCGACGCATCGACCGACTAGTCGGCACTTTTGGTCGCCTCTTCGAGGGACTTAGAAAATTTTCGTCGACGCATCGACCGACTAGTCGGCACTTTTGGTCGCCTCTTCGAGGGACTTTGAAAATTTTCGTCGACGCATCGACCGACTAGTCGGCACTTTTGGTCGCCTCTTCGAGGGACTTAGAAAATTTTCGTCGACGCATCGACCGACTAGTCGGCACTTTTGGTCGCCTCTTCGAGGGACTTAGAAAATTTTCGTCGACGCATCGACCGACTAGTCGGCACTTTTGGTCGCCTCTTCGAGGGACTTAGAAAATTTTCGTCGACGCATCGACCGACTAGTCGGCACTTTTGGTCGCCTCTTCGAGGGACTTAGAAAATTTTCGTCGACGCATCGACCGACTAGTCGGCACTTTTGGTCGCCTCTTCGAGGGACTTAGAAAATTTTCGTCGACGCATCGACCGACTAGTCGGCACTTTTGGTCGCCTCTTCGAGGGACTTAGAAAATTTTCGTCGACGCATCGACCGACTAGTCGGCACTTTTGGTCGCCTCTTCGAGGGACTTAGAAAATTTTCGTCGACGCATCGACCGACTAGTCGGCACTTTTGGTCGCCTCTTCGAGGGACTTAGAAAATTTTCGTCGACGCATCGACCGACTAGTCGGCACTTTTGGTCGCCTCTTCGAGGGACTTAGAAAATTTTCGTCGACGCATCGACCGACTAGTCGGCACTTTTGGTCGCCTCTTCGAGGGACTTTGAAAATTTTCGTCGACGCATCGACCGACTAGTCGGCACTTTTGGTCGCCTCTTCGAGGGACTTAGAAAATTTTCGTCGAC
>CAXITY010000154.1:0-38759 GCA_964034905.1 Itoplectis maculator
CTCGCGGCATCGGTGCTAAAAGATTTGTAACGATGTAAAACGATGCATTTGCACAAAATAAAGGTTTTTGATACTCGGCGACCGAGCTTACATGCGTGCAGCGCTCGAAAAACGCGATGGCTCGATTTTGATGATTGACGCTTTTTCGCTCGCAGCATCGGTGCCAAACGAGTTTTAACGATGCAAAACAATGCATTTGCACAATATAAACGTTTTTGATACTCGGCGACCGAGTTTACATGCGTGCAGCGCTCGCAAAACGCGATGGCTCGATTTGGCTGATTGACGCTTTTTCGCTCGCAGCATCGGTGCCAAACGAGTTTTAACGATGCAAAACGATGCATTTGCACAAAATAAAGGTTTTTGATACTCGGCGACCGAGTTTACATGCGTGCATCGCTTGCAAAACGAGATGGCTCGATTTGGCTGTTTGACTCTTTTTCCCTCGCGGCATCAGTGTCAAACGCGTTCTAACGATGCAAAACGATGCATTTGCACAAAATTAAGGTTTCTGACATTCGGAGATCGAGTTTACATGCGTGCAGCGCTCGCAAAACGCGATGTCTCGATTTGGCTGATTGACGCTTTTTCGCTCGCGGCATCGGTGCCAAACGATTTTTAACGATGTAAAACGATGCATTTGCACAAAATAAAGGTTTTTGATACTCGGCGACCGAGTGTGCATGCGTGCAGCGCTCGCAAAACGCGATGGCTCGATTTGGATGATTGACGCTTTTTCGCTCGCAGCATCGGTGCCAAACGAGTTTTGACGATGTAAAACGATGCATTTGCACAAAACAAAGGTTTTTGATACTCGGCGACCGAGTTTACATGCGTGCAGCGCTCGCAAAACGCGATGGCTCGATTTGGCTGATTGACGCTTTTTCGCTCGCGGCATCGGTGCTAAAAGATTTTTAACGATGTAAAACGATGCATTTGCACAAAATAAAGGTTTTTGATACTCGGCGACCGAGCTTACATGCGTGCAGCGCTCGCAAAACGCGATGGCTCGATTTGGATGATTGACGCTTTTTCGCTCGCAGCATCGGTGCCAAACGAGTTTTAACGATGCAAAACAATGCATTTGCACAAAATAAACGTTTTTGATACTCGGCGACCGAGTTTACATGCGTGCAGCGCTCGCAAAACGCGATGGCTCGATTTGGCTGATTGACGCTTTTTCGCTCGCAGCATCGGTGCCAAACGAGTTTTAACGATGCAAAACGATGCATTTGGACAAAATAAAGGTTTTTGATACTCGGCGACCGAGTTTACATGCGTGCAGCGCTTGCAAAACGAGATGGCTCGATTTGGCTGTTTGACTCTTTTTCGCTCGCGGCATCGGTGTCAAACGCGTTCTAACGATGCAAAACGATGCATTTGCACAAAATTAAGGTTTATGACATTCGGAGATCGAGTTTACATGCGTGCAGCGCTCGCAAAACGCGATGGCTCGATTTGGCTGATTGACGCTTTTTCGCTCGCGGCATCGGTGCTAAAAGATTTTTAACGATGTAAAACGATGCATTTGCACAAAATATAGGTTTTTGATACTCGGCGACCGAGCTTACATGCGTGCAGCGCTCGCAAAACGCGATGGCTCGATTTGGATGATTGACGCTTTTTCGCTCGCAGCATCGGTGCCAAACGAGTTTTAACGATGCAAAACAATGCATTTGCACAAAATAAACGTTTTTGATACTCGGCGACCGAGTTTACATGCGTGCAGCGCTCGCAAAACGCGATAGCTCGATTTGGCTGATTGACGCTTTTTCGCTCGCAGCATCGGTGCCAAACGAGTTTTAACGATGCAAAACGATGCATTTGGACAAAATAAAAGTTTTTTTGTAACTCATGCACGTAATGTCGCACATTTCGTGCCCGCAAAGCGTGCGTGAGATCGCGTATTATGCTCATGTCAACGTAGATAATTTCACGTACGGCATCTGGTGCGTGAAGTTATCTACATTACTTCACGCACACATTGGCGTGCGTGAAACTATCTACAAGATGATCTCACGCACGCTTTGCAGGCACGAATATGTGCGACATCACGTTGACATTCGTTACAAAAAGTAGTATGTGATACATGGGCGACAAAGCGGCCATCCCGCGGAGGTTAGGAAGCAGTGCACTCGCCTCCTCTCGTGCTACAAACAACACTCGGCTTCGCCTCGTGCCGTTGTAGCACTCGATTTGGCGAGTGCGCCGCTTCCTAACCTCCGCGCGTAATGGCCGCTTTCTCGCCCTTGTATCACGAAGTACTATTGATACTCGGCGACCGAGTTTACATGCGTGCAGCGCTTGCAAAACGAGATGGCTCGATTTGGCTGTTTGACTCTTTTTCGCTCGCGGCATCGGTGTCAAACGCGTTCTAACGATGCAAAACGATGCATTTGCACAAAATTAAGGTTTTTGACATTCGGAGATCGAGTTTACATGCGTGCAGCGCTCGCAAAACGCGATGGCTCGATTTGGCTGATTGACGCTTTTTCGCTCGCAGCATCGGTGCCAAACGAGTTTTAACAATGCAAAACGATGCATTTGCACAAAATAAAGGTTTTTGATACTCGGCGACCGAGTTTACGTGCGTGCAGCGCTCGCAAAACGCGATGGCTCGATTTGGATGATTGACGCTTTTTCGCTCGCGGCGTCGGTGCCAAACGAGTTTTAACGATGTTAAAACGATGCACTTGCACAAAATTAAAGTTTTTGACATTCGGAGATCGAGTTCACATGCGTGCAGCGCTCGCAAAACGCGATGGCTCGATTTAGCTGATTGACGCTTTTTCGCTCGCGGCATCGGTGCCAACCGATTTTTAACGATGTAAAACGATGCATTTGCACAAAATAAAGGTTTTTAATACTCGGCGACCGAGTTTACATTCGTGCAGCGCTCGCAAAACGCGATGGCTCGATTTGGATGATTGACGCTTTTTCGCTCGCGGCATCGGTGCCAAACGAGTTTTAACGATGTAAAACGATGCATTTGCACAAAACAAAGGTTTTTGATACTCGGCGACCGAGTTTACATGCGTGCAGCGCTCGCAAAACGCGATGGCTCGATTTGGCTGATTGACGCTTTTTCGCTCGCGGCATCGGTGCTAAAAGATTTGTAACGATGTAAAACGATGCATTTGCACAAAATAAAGGTTTTTGATACTCGGCGACCGAGCTTACATGCGTGCAGCGCTCGCAAAACGCGATGGCTCGATTTTGATGATTGACGCTTTTTCGCTCGCAGCATCGGTGCCAAACGAGTTTTAACGATGCAAAACAATGCATTTGCACAATATAAACGTTTTTGATACTCGGCGACCGAGTTTACATGCGTGCAGCGCTCGCAAAACGCGATGGCTCGATTTGGCTGATTGACGCTTTTTCTCTCGCAGCATCGGTGCCAAACGAGTTTTAACGATGCAAAACGATGCATTTGCACAAAATAAAGGTTTTTGATACTCGGCGACCGAGTTTACATGCGTGCAGCGCTTGCAAAACGAGATGGCTCGATTTAGCTGTTTGACTCTTTTTCCCTCGCGGCATCAGTGTCAAACGCGTTCTAACGATGCAAAACGATGCATTTGCACAAAATTAAGGTTTCTGACATTCGGAGATCGAGTTTACATGCGTGCAGCGCTCGCAAAACGCGATGGCTCGATTTGGCTGAATGACGCTTTTTCGCTCGCAGCATCGGTGCCAAACGAGTTTTAACGATGCAAAACGATGCATTTGCACAAAATAAAGGTTTTTGATACTCGGCGACCGAGTCTACATGAGTGCCACGCGTGCAAAACGCGATAGCTCGATTTAGCTGTTAGACGCTTTTTTGCTCGTGCATCGGTGGCAAACGGGTTTTGACGATGCAAAACGATGCATTTGCACAAAATTAACGTTTTTGACATTCGGAGATCGAGTTTACATGCGTGCAGCGCTCGCAAAACGCGATGGCTCGATTTGGCTGATTGACGCTTTTTCGCTCGCGGCATCGGTGCCAAACGATTTTTAACGATGTAAAACGATGCATTTGCACAAAATAAAGGTTTTTGATACTCGGCGACCGAGTGTGCATGCGTGCAGCGCTCGCAAAACGCGATGGCTCGATTTGGATGATTGACGCTTTTTCGCTCGCAGCATCGGTGCCAAACGAGTTTTAACGATGTAAAACGATGCATTTGCACAAAACAAAGGATTTTGATACTCGGCGACCGAGTTTACATGCGTGCAGCGCTCGCAAACCGCGATGGCTCGATTTGGCTGATTGACGCTTTTTCGCTCGCAGCATCGGCATTGTAAACTCGGTCGCCGAGTATCAAAAAACTTTAATTTTGTGCAAATGCATCGTTTTACATAAACGATGCATTTGCACAAAACAAAGTTTTTTGATACTCGGCGACCTAGTTTACATGCGTGCAGCGCTCGCAAAACGCGATGGCTCGATTTGGCTGATTGACGCTTTTTCGCTCGCAGCATCGGTGCCAAACGAGTTTTAACGATGCAAAACGATGCATTTGGACAAAATAAAGGTTTTTGATACTCGGCGATCGAGTTTACATGCGTGCAGCGCTCGCAAAACGCGATGGCTCGATTTGGCTGATTGACGCTTTTTCGCTCGCAGCATCGGTGCCAAACGAGTTTTAACAATGCAAAACGATGCATTTGCACAAAATAAAGGTTTTTTTGTAACTCATGCACGTAATGTCGCACATTTCGTGCCCGCAAAGCGTGCGTGAGATCGCGTATTATGCTCATGTCAACGTAGATAATTTCACGTACGCCATCTGGTGCGTGAAGTTATCTACATTACTTCACGCGAACATTGGCGTGCGTGAAACTATCTACAAGATGATCTCACGCACGCTTTGCAGGCACGAAGATGTGCGACATCACGTTGACATTCGTTACAAAAAGTAGTATGTGATACATGGGCGACAAAGCGGCCGTCGCGCGGAGGTTAGGAAGCAGTGCACTCGCCTCCTCTCGTGCTACAAACAACACTCGGCTTCGCCTCGTGCCGTTGTAGCACTCGATTTGGCGAGTGCGCCGCTTCCTAACCTCCGCGCGTAATGGCCGCTTTCTCGCCCTTGTATCACAAAGTACTATTGATACTCGGCGACCGAGTTTACATGCGTGCAGCGCTCGCAAAACGCGATGGCTCGGTTTGGATGATTGACGCTTTTTCGCTCGCGGCATCGGTGCCAAACGAGTTTTAACGATGTAAAACGATGCATTTGCACAAAACAAAGTTTTTTGATACTCGGCGACCTAGTTTACATGCGTGCAGCGCTCGCAAAACGCGATGGCTCGATTTGGCTGAATGACGCTTTTTCGCTCGCAGCATCGGCATTGTAAACTCGGTCGCCGAGTATCAAAAAACTTTAATTTTGTGCAAATGCATCGTTTTACATAAACGATGCATTTGCACAAAACAAAGTTTTTTGATACTCGGCGACCTAGTTTACATGCGTGCAGCGCTCGCAAAACGCGATGGCTCGATTTGGCTGAATGACGCTTTTTCGCTCGCACCATCGGTGCCAAACGAGTTTTAACGATGCAAAACGATGCATTTGCACAAAATAAAGGTTTTTGATACTCGGCGACCGAGTCTACATGAGTGCCACGCGTGCAAAACGCGATAGCTCGATTTGGCTGTTAGACGCTTTTTTGCTCGTGCATCGGTGGCAAACGGGTTTTGACGATGCAAAACGATGCATTTGCACAAAATTAACGTTTTTGACATTCGGAGATCGAGTTTACATGCGTGCAGCGCTCGCAAAACGCGATGTCTCGATTTGGCTGATTGACGCTTTTTCGCTCGCGGCATCGGTGCCAAACGATTTTTAACGATGTAAAACGATGCATTTTCACAAAATAAAGGTTTTTGATACTCGGCGACCGAGTGTGCATGCGTGCAGCGCTCGCAAAACGCGATGGCTCGATTTGGATGATTGACGCTTTTTCGCTCGCAGCATCGGTGCCAAACGAGTTTTAACGATGTAAAACGATGCATTTGCACAAAACAAAGGTTTTTGATACTCGGCGACCGAGTTTACATGCGTGCAGCGCTCGCAAACCGCGATGGCTCGATTTGGCTGATTGACGCTTTTTCACTCGCGGCATCGGTGCTAAAAGATTTTTAACGATGTAAAACGATGCATTTGCACAAAATAAAGGTTTTTGATACTCGGCGACCGAGCTTACATGCGTGCAGCGCTCGCAAAACGCGATGGCTCGATTTGGATGATTGACGCTTTTTCGCTCGCAGCATCGGTGCCAAACGAGTTTTAACGATGCAAAACAATGCATTTTCACAAAATAAACGTTTTTGATACTCGGCGACCGAGTTTACATGCGTGCAGAGCTCGCAAAACGCGATGGCTCGATTTGGCTGATTGACGCTTTTTCGCTCGCAGCATCGGTGCCAAACGAGTTTTAACGATGCAAAACGATGCACTTGCACAAAATTAAAGTTTTTGACATTCGGAGATCGAGTTCACATGCGTGCAGCGCTCGCAAAACGCGATGGCTCGATTTGGCTGATTGACGCTTTTTCGCTCGCGGCATCGGTGCCAAACGATTTTTAACGATGTAAAACGATGCATTTGCACAAAATAAAGGTTTTTGATACTCGGCGACCGAGTTTACATTCGTGCAGCGCTCGCAAAACGCGATGGCTCGATTTGGATGATTGACGCTTTTTCGCTCGCGGCATCGGTGCCAAACGAGTTTTAACGATGTAAAACGATGCATTTGCACAAAATAAAGGTTTTTGATACTCGTCGACCGAGTTTACATTCGTGCAGCGATCGCAAAACGCGATGGCTCGATTTGGATGATTGACGCTTTTTCGCTCGCGGCATCGGTGCCAAACGAGTTTTAACGATGTAAAACGATCCATTTGCACAAAATAAAGGTTTTTGATACTCGGCGACCGAGTTTACATTCGTGCAGCGCTCGCAAAACGCGATGGCTCGATTTGGATGATTGACGCTTTTTCGCTCGCGGCATCGGTGCCAAACGAGTTTTAACGATGTAAAACGATGCATTTGCACAAAACAAAGGTTTTTGATACTCGGCGACCGAGTTTACATGCGTGCAGCGCTCGCAAAACGCAATGGCTCGATTTGGCTGATTGACGCTTTTTCGCTCGCGGCATCGGTGCTAAAAGATTTGTAACGATGCAAAACGATGCATTTGCACAAAATAAAGGTTTTTGATACTCGGCGACCGAGTTTACATTCGTGCAGCGCTCGCAAAACGCGATGGCTCGATTTGGATGATTGACGCTTTTTCGCTCGCGGCGTCGGTGCCAAACGAGTTTTAACGATGTAAAACGATGCATTTGCACAAAATTAAAGTTTTTTGATACTCGGCGACCGAGTTTACATGCGTGCAGCGCTCGCAAAACGCGATGGCTCGATTTGGATGATTGACGCTTTTTCGCTCGCGGCATCGGTGCCAAACGAGTTTTAACGATGTAAAACGATGCATTTGCACAAAACAAAGTTTTTTGATACTCGGCGACCTAGTTTGCATGCGTGCAGCGCTCGCAAAACGCGATGGCTCGATTTGGCTGAATGACGCTTTTTCGCTCGCAGCATCGGTGCCAAACGAGTTTTAACGATGCAAAACGATGCATTTGCACAAAATAAAGGTTTTTGATACTCGGCGACCGAGTCTACATGAGTGCCACGCGTGCAAAACGCGATAGCTCGATTTGGCTGTTAGACGCTTTTTTGCTCGTGCATCGGTGGCAAACGGGTTTTGACGATGCAAAACGATGCATTTGCACAAAATTAACGTTTTTGACATTCGGAGATCGAGTTTACATGCGTGCAGCGCTCGCAAAACGCGATGGCTCGATTTGGCTGATTGACGCTTTTTCGCTCGCGGCATCGGTGCCAAACGATTTTTAACGATGTAAAACGATGCATTTGCACAAAATAAAGGTTTTTGATACTCGTCGACCGAGTTTACATGCGTGCAGCGCTTGCAAAACGAGATGGCTCGATTTGGCTGTTTGACTCTTTTTCGCTCGCGGCATCGGTGTCAAACGCGTTCTAACGATGCAAAACGATGCATTTGCACAAAATTAAGGTTTTTGACATTCGGAGATCGAGTTTACATGCGTGCAGCGCTCGCAAAACGCGATGGCTCGATTTGGCTGATTGACGCTTTTTCGCTCGCAGCATCGGTGCCAAACGAGTTTTAACAATGCAAAACGATGCATTTGCACAAAATAAAGGTTTTTGATACTCGGCGACCGAGTTTACGTGCGTGCAGCGCTCGCAAAACGCGATGGCTCGATTTGGATGATTGACGCTTTTTCGCTCGCAGCATCGGTGCCAAACGAGTTTTAACGATGCAAAACGATGCATTTGGACAAAATAAAGGTTTTTGATACTCGGCGACCGAGTTTACATGCGTGCAGCGCTCGCAAAACGCGATGGCTCGATTTGGCTGATTGACGCTTTTTCGCTCGCGGCATCGGTGCTAAAAGATTTGTAACGATGTAAAACGATGCATTTGCACAAAATAAAGGTTTTTGATACTCGGCGACCGAGCTTACATGCGTGCAGCGCTCGCAAAACGCGATGGCTCGATTTTGATGATTGACGCTTTTTCGCTCGCAGCATCGGTGCCAAACGAGTTTTAACGATGCAAAACAATGCATTTGCACAATATAAACGTTTTTGATACTCGGCGACCGAGTTTACATGCGTGCAGCGCTCGCAAAACGCGATGGCTCGATTTGGCTGATTGACGCTTTTTCTCTCGCAGCATCGGTGCCAAACGAGTTTTAACGATGCAAAACGATGCATTTGCACAAAATAAAGGTTTTTGATACTCGGCGACCGAGTTTACATGCGTGCAGCGCTTGCAAAACGAGATGGCTCGATTTAGCTGTTTGACTCTTTTTCCCTCGCGGCATCAGTGTCAAACGCGTTCTAACGATGCAAAACGATGCATTTGCACAAAATTAAGGTTTCTGACATTCGGAGATCGAGTTTACATGCGTGCAGCGCTCGCAAAACGCGATGGCTCGATTTGGCTGAATGACGCTTTTTCGCTCGCAGCATCGGTGCCAAACGAGTTTTAACGATGCAAAACGATGCATTTGCACAAAATAAAGGTTTTTGATACTCGGCGACCGAGTCTACATGAGTGCCACGCGTGCAAAACGCGATAGCTCGATTTAGCTGTTAGACGCTTTTTTGCTCGTGCATCGGTGGCAAACGGGTTTTGACGATGCAAAACGATGCATTTGCACAAAATTAACGTTTTTGACATTCGGAGATCGAGTTTACATGCGTGCAGCGCTCGCAAAACGCGATGGCTCGATTTGGCTGATTGACGCTTTTTCGCTCGCGGCATCGGTGCCAAACGATTTTTAACGATGTAAAACGATGCATTTGCACAAAATAAAGGTTTTTGATACTCGGCGACCGAGTGTGCATGCGTGCAGCGCTCGCAAAACGCGATGGCTCGATTTGGATGATTGACGCTTTTTCGCTCGCAGCATCGGTGCCAAACGAGTTTTAACGATGTAAAACGATGCATTTGCACAAAACAAAGTTTTTTGATACTCGGCGACCTAGTTTACATGCGTGCAGCGCTCGCAAAACGCGATGGCTCGATTTGGCTGATTGACGCTTTTTCGCTCGCAGCATCGGTGCCAAACGAGTTTTAACGATGCAAAACGATGCATTTGGACAAAATAAAGGTTTTTGATACTCGGCGATCGAGTTTACATGCGTGCAGCGCTCGCAAAACGCGATGGCTCGATTTGGCTGATTGACGCTTTTTCGCTCGCAGCATCGGTGCCAAACGAGTTTTAACAATGCAAAACGATGCATTTGCACAAAATAAAGGTTTTTTTGTAACTCATGCACGTAATGTCGCACATTTCGTGCCCGCAAAGCGTGCGTGAGATCGCGTATTATGCTCATGTCAACGTAGATAATTTCACGTACGCCATCTGGTGCGTGAAGTTATCTACATTACTTCACGCGAACATTGGCGTGCGTGAAACTATCTACAAGATGATCTCACGCACGCTTTGCAGGCACGAAGATGTGCGACATCACGTTGACATTCGTTACAAAAAGTAGTATGTGATACATGGGCGACAAAGCGGCCGTCGCGCGGAGGTTAGGAAGCAGTGCACTCGCCTCCTCTCGTGCTACAAACAACACTCGGCTTCGCCTCGTGCCGTTGTAGCACTCGATTTGGCGAGTGCGCCGCTTCCTAACCTCCGCGCGTAATGGCCGCTTTCTCGCCCTTGTATCACAAAGTACTATTGATACTCGGCGACCGAGTTTACATGCGTGCAGCGCTCGCAAAACGCGATGGCTCGGTTTGGATGATTGACGCTTTTTCGCTCGCGGCATCGGTGCCAAACGAGTTTTAACGATGTAAAACGATGCATTTGCACAAAACAAAGTTTTTTGATACTCGGCGACCTAGTTTACATGCGTGCAGCGCTCGCAAAACGCGATGGCTCGATTTGGCTGAATGACGCTTTTTCGCTCGCAGCATCGGCATTGTAAACTCGGTCGCCGAGTATCAAAAAACTTTAATTTTGTGCAAATGCATCGTTTTACATGAGTGATGCCCACTTGCACACATTCCGATTGGACACAGCCCGATTGGACACACAATATTGGACACATGAAGATTGGACACAAGCCCGATTGGACACATCAACATTGGACACAAGCCCGATTGGACACATCATTATTGGACACATGCCCGATTGGACACATGCCCGATTGGACACAAACCCAATTGGACACATCATTATTGGACACAAGCCCGATTGGACACAAAACCGATTGGACACAATCCCGATTGGACACATCAACATTGGACACAAGCCCGATTGGACACATCATTATTGGACACAAGCCCGATTGGACACATCAACATTGGACACAAGCCCGATTGGACACATCATTATTGGACACAAGCCCGATTGGACACATCAACATTGGACACAAGCCCGATTGGACACATCATTATTGGACACAAGCCCGATTGGACACATCAATATTGGACACATGCCCGATTGGACACATGCCCGATTGGACACACGCCCGATTGGACACACGCCCGATTGGACACATGCCCGATTGGACACATGCCCGATTGGACACATGCTCGATTGGACACATGCCCGATTGGACACATGCCCGATTGGACACATGCCCGATTGGACACACGCCCGATTGGACACACGCCCGATTGGACACACGCCCGATTGGACACATGCCCGATTGGACACACGCCCGATTGGACACATGCCCGATTGGACACATGCCCGATTGGACACATGCCCGATTGGACACATGCCCGATTGGACACATAACCGATTGGACACATGCCCGATTGGACACAAGCCCGATTGGAAAAAAACCCGATTGGACTCATGCCCGATTGGACACATGCCCGATTGGACACAAACCCGATTGGACGCATAACCGATTGGACACAACCGATTGGACACATGCCCGATTGGACACAAACCCGATTGGACACATAACCGATTGGACACACAACCGATTGGACACACAACCGATTGGACACAAACCCGATTGGACACATAACCGATTGGACACATAACCGATTGGACACATGCCAGATTGGACACATGCCCGATTGGACACAAACCCGATTGGACACATAACCGATTGGACACACAACCGATTGGACACAAACCCGATTGGACACATGCCCGATTGGACACATGCCCGATTGGACACATGCCCAATTGGACACATGCCCGATTGGACACAAGCCCGATTGGACACAAACCCGATTGGACTCATGCCCGATTGGAAACATGCCCGATTGGACACAAACCCGATTGGACACATAACCGATTGGACACAACCGATTGGACACATGCCCGATTGGACACATGCCCGATTGGACACAAACCCGATTGGACACATAACCGATTGGACACATAACCGATTGGACACAAACCCGATTGGACACATAACCGATTGGACACATAACCGATTGGACACATAACCGATTGGACACATGCCTGATTGGACACATGCCCGATTGGACACATGCCCGATTGGACACATGCCCGATTGGACACATGCCCGATTGGACACATGCCCGATTGGACACAAACCCGATTGGACACATAACCGATTGGACACAACCGATTGGACACATGCCCGATTGGACACATGCCCGATTGGACACATGCCCGATTGGACACAAACCCGATTGGACACATAACCGATTGGACACATAACCGATTGGACACAAACCCGATTGAACACATAACCGATTGGACACATAACCGATTGGACACATGCCCGATTGGAGACATGCCCGATTGGACAAATGCCCGATTGGACACATGCCCGATTGGACACATGCCCGATTGGACACATGCCCGATTGGACACATGCCCGATTGGACACAAACCCGATTGGACACATAACCGATTGGACACAACCGATTGGACACATGCCCGATTGGACACATGCCCGATTGGACACAAACCCGATTGGACACATAACCGATTGGACACATAACCGATTGGACACAAACCCGATTGAACACATAACCGATTGGACACATAACCGATTGGACACATGCCCGATTGGAGACATGCCCGATTGGACACATGCCCGATTGGACACAAACCCGATTGGACTCATGCCCGATTGGAAACATGCCCGATTGGACACAAACCCGATTGGACACATAACCGATTGGACACAACCGATTGGACACATGCCCGATTGGACACATGCCCGATTGGACACAAACCCGATTGGACACATAACCGATTGGACACATAACCGATTGGACACAAACCCGATTGGACACATAACCGATTGGACACATAACCGATTGGACACATGCCCGATTGGACACATGCCCGATTGGACACATGCCCGATTGGACACATGCCCGATTGGACACATGCCCGATTGGACACATGCCCGATTGGACACAAACCCGATTGGACACATAACCGATTGGACACAACCGATTGGACACATGCCCGATTGGACACATGCCCGATTGGACACAAACCCGATTGGACACATAACCGATTGGACACATAACCGATTGGACACAAACCCGATTGAACACATAACCGATTGGACACATAACCGATTGGACACATGCCAGATTGGACACATGCCCGATTGGACACAAACCCGATTGGACACATAACCGATTGGACACACAACCGATTGGACACAAACCCGATTGGACACAAACCCGATTGGACACATAACCGATTGGACACATGCCCGATTGGACACATGCCCGATTGGACACATTACCGATTGGACACATGCTCGATTGGACACATGTCCGATTGGACACATGCCCGATTGGACACATGCCCGATTGGACACATGCCCGATTGGACACATGCCCGATTGGACACATGCCCGATTGGACACAAGCCCGATTGGACACAAACCCGATTGGACTCATGCCCGATTGGAAACATGCCCGATTGGACACAAACCCGATTGGACACATAACCGATTGGACACAACCGATTGAACACATGCCCGATTGGACACATGCCCGATTGGACACAAACCCTATTGGACACATAACCGATTGGACACATAACCGATTGGACACAAACCCGATTGGACACATAACCGATTGGACACATAACCGATTGGACACATGCCCGATTGGACACATGCCCGATTGGATACATGCCCGATTGGACACATGCCCGATTGGACACATGCCCGATTGGACACAAACCCGATTGGACACATAACCGATTGGACACAACCGATTGGACACATGCCCGATTGGACACATGCCCGATTGGACACAAACCTGATTGGACACATAACCGATTGGACACATAACCGATTGGACACAAACCCGATTGAACACATAACCGATTGGACACATAACCGATTGGACACATGCCCGATTGGAGACATGCCCGATTGGACAAATGCCCGATTGGACACATGCCCGATTGGACACATGCCCGATTGGACACATGCCCGATTGGACACATGCCCGATTGGACACAAACCCGATTGGACACATAACCGATTGGACACAACCGATTGGACACATGCCCGATTGGACACATGCCCGATTGGACACAAACCCGATTGGACACATAACCGATTGGACACATAACCGATTGGACACAAACCCGATTGAACACATAACCGATTGGACACATAACCGATTGGACACATGCCCGATTGGAGACATGCCCGATTGGACACATGCCCGATTGGACACAAACCCGATTGGACTCATGCCCGATTGGAAACATGCCCGATTGGACACAAACCCGATTGGACACATAACCGATTGGACACAACCGATTGGACACATGCCCGATTGGACACATGCCCGATTGGACACAAACCCGATTGGACACATAACCGATTGGACACATAACCGATTGGACACAAACCCGATTGGACACATAACCGATTGGACACATAACCGATTGGACACATGCCCGATTGGACACATGCCCGATTGGACACATGCCCGATTGGACACATGCCCGATTGGACACATGCCCGATTGGACACATGCCCGATTGGACACAAACCCGATTGGACACATAACCGATTGGACACAACCGATTGGACACATGCCCGATTGGACACATGCCCGATTGGACACAAACCCGATTGGACACATAACCGATTGGACACATAACCGATTGGACACAAACCCGATTGAACACATAACCGATTGGACACATAACCGATTGGACACATGCCAGATTGGACACATGCCCGATTGGACACAAACCCGATTGGACACATAACCGATTGGACACACAACCGATTGGACACAAACCCGATTGGACACAAACCCGATTGGACACATAACCGATTGGACACATGCCCGATTGGACACATGCCCGATTGGACACATTACCGATTGGACACATGCTCGATTGGACACATGTCCGATTGGACACATGCCCGATTGGACACATGCCCGATTGGACACATGCCCGATTGGACACATGCCCGATTGGACACATGCCCGATTGGACACAAGCCCGATTGGACACAAACCCGATTGGACTCATGCCCGATTGGAAACATGCCCGATTGGACACAAACCCGATTGGACACATAACCGATTGGACACAACCGATTGAACACATGCCCGATTGGACACATGCCCGATTGGACACAAACCCTATTGGACACATAACCGATTGGACACATAACCGATTGGACA
This sequence comes from Itoplectis maculator, assembly GCA_964034905.1. Taxonomy (NCBI): domain Eukaryota; kingdom Metazoa; phylum Arthropoda; class Insecta; order Hymenoptera; family Ichneumonidae; genus Itoplectis; species Itoplectis maculator. The sequence continues at coordinate 15,241 of CAXITY010000154.1, forward strand.
CAAACCCGATTGGACACATAACCGATTGGACACATAACCGATTGGACACATGCCCGATTGGACACATGCCCGATTGGATACATGCCCGATTGGACACATGCCCGATTGGACACATGCCCGATTGGACACAAACCCGATTGGACACATAACCGATTGGACACAACCGATTGGACACATGCCCGATTGGACACATGCCCGATTGGACACAAACCTGATTGGACACATAACCGATTGGACACATAACCGATTGGACACAAACCCGATTGAACACATAACCGATTGGACACATAACCGATTGGACACATGCCCGATTGGAGACATGCCCGATTGGACACATGCCCGATTGGACACATGCCCGATTGGACACATAACCGATCATCTGTGGATCGTACTGGACAATCCGGTTGACGCTGTATGAATCAGAATCTCAACTCTGCTTTGGACAACAACAAAAGACCCTGACCTTACTAACGTCAACAAGATCATCATGGCAGCAAACAATACATTGACGTGTCAACTGGAAGTTGGGTAATATTTTTTTTCATTTGGTCATTGGAGAATTTGTCAGCAGTTAGAGCTTTTTCTTTGAAATAATAATAATTTTATTTAAAGATTTAATTCGATTTAATTTGATTTAATATTTTTTTCCTTTTTTTCTTCCGTCGCAGATTTATCATCCTCGACTGTCAGTATCTCAAGAGGCAAAGCAATTAAGCTACTTCTGGATCATCAGTTTTACAATTAAATCTGCTCTTTTCATTCGCTCCGCTTGGACATTCCGTTAATCAACTGCGGGACACCAAACATCCTAGTCACTGCTGCAGCTGCTGATGCTGCTGCCGCTATCGATACGAACATTCTCACAATAGTGAGAACGTGTCAGTGAAAGTGAGATCACACAGAGCCCAAAGTCTGTCTTCCCTTGTCTTTATCTTCAGAGTCTGTAAGAGGACTCCCTGCTTAGAATTTCCAATTAAACCTGATAGAAACCGATTAAATCGACAAAATTCCGATTGAAAATTAATCAGTTTCAATCGGATTGAAATAGTTTCAATTGGATTTTTGTCCATTAAATTGGTTTTAATAGGACCCTTTAATCAGGGCTGCTCTCTACAATATTTCGTAGCGCTGATAAACGCGATTCTCTGCAATAAAATGCTTAACACAAGTCCGCTGCTTTTTTTCGAATCCTCACTTAATGCAATTGTTAATTAACTGTGACATTATTCGCTGATATGGGCAATTGTGGTATAGAAGAGGAGGAAGGAACTGTAAAAAAGATCGAATGTTTCATTTGTAATCCTCGGTCTATTCGGTTCGCCACAATGATAATGTTACATTGTTCGCAATCTAAGTATAGATTCGTCGTTAAAACATCGGTAAAAAGTTGCTTTAGTAACTCGAATACCACATAGTCGAGATTTGGGTTCAAAGTTGCAGAGACTTAATTAAAACAAAAATTTCTTTCTTCTTTTCGAGGAATGTTCGGCGACATTAAATAGTAAAATGAGAATAGAAACTAATGAACGAAGCGCGTCGATGCCACGGGAGGATCGATGATTATAAATATAAAATATTAACTCTATATCTCTTAAGTACTCGTCTGTAGCGTATCATTGTAAAAAGGCACGAAATCAACGAAAGACGAAATAAAAGACTTGGATAATCGTTGACGAACGATTAAATCCAGTCGCGTACAAAATGAAATGAACTTGTCGCTCACGAATTGCATTCAACGTCAACGCATTTGGCTGTCTCGCGTGATTTGTACAAAAATAGTAAGTTGTGTGGTTTTTGTTTCTATCTAAAAATTGAGAATATAAACGCTTTTCTCTCGCGATTTTAGTACCACGATTTTTTTCAGAGAAAGATACCAGAAATATGAAATAACCGAAATGATCTTATATAAAAATGATTCAATGATATTTCGTCTCGATGTGCGCTGGTGAAGTCTTTTGTTCCTTTTTATTCACGTTTTATTTTAGTGAATACCGCGTTATCGGTGCGTAAGTCAGTCTTGTCGTGACACGAAACTCCGGTTTGGCCTTTATTCTTCCTGTAGCTGCACTGGGCGGACTATAAAAGCTTCTGGCAATTATTTCGCAGTGATCGCCCAATCGTTCTGCGTTCTTTTTTTTTCATTTCTTTCGTCCTCAACTATAATTAAGCACGCACTGCGAATGAGTCTCTTAATATTACACAGACTAATTATTTAGTCTGTGTAATATTGTTGTACTGTGGAATGCGCGATAGAGCACTTTGCTGATTCAATTACTGCATACAACGGTCTAATGATATTTTTCTTGTCCTCTATTGATACACGAATAACAGATCAATTCTTGCAGCTTGAGCGTGCCTACGATCAGATTATTTTACCACTGGAGAATTTTAGGAAGGAACATATTAGGGGCGTCAAGGTGAATATCGTTGCAATAACTACCCGTCGCGATAATTGTAATAACTTTCAATTAACGGAATTATCTTTTTCAGGAGGGTAAAAGTAAAAAATATCTTTAGTAATGCAATTTCCTTATTATTTTATGTCAAGAATATGTATTTTACTATGTTAAAGATATCTGAACTAAAAAAAGTTAATACATTTGAAATATATCAATTTTTGTCCGTTAAAACCTAATTTAGACCTAGGAAAGCGATTTCAATAGGCACTCCTGGTGCGTTTTTTTAAAACGTGAGTGCCTAAAAATGCAAATGTAAAAAATGTGCGCCAGAAAATGGCAAGCTGCAAACGGCAATGTGCGTCAGTATAATTGTTCGGAGTGTAATATAAAAAAAGATATAAAATCGACTCGAAGTCGCAGCGTGGTGGAGACAGCAAAATAAAAGGTTGCCGCGCCTATGGACGCTCCGCGCGGGCTCGTGAGAAAATTGGAATGCGCCATCAGCGCCATCTAGCGAGACAGGAGAGACGCAAAAAACTCGCGAAGTTATCGACAATTCCTTTCGGATATTTTTTTTCCTTATAAAATGTGACTAAATCGAAATCGGAATGCACGTTTCATGCGTGATTTTGAATTATCTCGGGAATGAATTAGTCACTTTTTTCATTTTTTGCCCAAAAATGAGAAAAAAAATCGAATTTTTGATTACAGGAATCTGCCGGTAATCGATCTGTAATTTTTTTTTTCGAAAATCAAAATTCGGCCTAATTCATTCCCGAGATGCACATTTTTGGCGCCTGTATTCCAAATTTCGCTTCAATCCGCCCATTATTCGCGAAAAAAAACATATCCGAAGCTTCGAGGTGCGCGTCCGAGTGTTTCACAAGGCCCTTAACCGGATCTGGAAGGGACGTCGCTTTCGTTCCTACTTCAGTCACGCATTTCTCTATATAATTTTTCAAGCTTTCCTCCATATCCACTAGCAAATCTTTCTCATACTGTTTTGAGCTCATTTCTGATTGTTTGGTTCTCAAAAGCGTGCGCAATTCTTCGCATTCTGCTTTGTATTTGTCCCTTTCCATCTTACACTGCTGCAATTATCGCAGTGCGTCCGCAGCCACCTTTTCGTAGTCCGTATGGTCTTCTTTTGCCTACAACAGACAAAAATGTAATACCGACATACGTAATTATAACGTACATAACAAGGACCCACCCATTTGTTAATAAGGAAATTCAACACAAAGTTGAATTAAAATTCTCTTAAAGAGGAGCGAACATGTGGCGAGAGAATTTATTGACAAGTTGAGCGATTTTTATATCACTTAAGAAGTTGCTTACCATCGAGGAAAGATCAACTGAGTTCTCACGACTCGACGGAGCAGTCAATCGGAACAAGGATTATTTGAAATTGCGACACGGCGGAAGCGTCTTTATACGAGGAGTTTCTTTCTATAAAAGAATTTTATATTGTAATAACATGATATTTTGAAAGATACGCAATTGGTAACAAAAACTGTAAACAACTATTTTTATGGGTGCCGGATGTATCTGGATAAACGAAAAGTTCTACATCATTCGTCTGGTAATTCTGCATGATGTAGGACTTTTCTTTTATCCAGAAACATTTGGCACCCGTGAAAATAATTGTTCCCAGTTCCAGTTTTTCAGTTTTTGTTACCGACTGGGTGTGGGTGAGGAAGAGGGTGTTTCACCTCGCCTTAAGACCATGTGTGCGAAAACTTGCAAACCAAGTGAAAAATCCGCTTTACGTAAAAGAACTAGACGAAAAAATTCATTCACTGCGCTGGTGATATCCGCAGTGTATGAATTTGATCGTTTAGCTGTAAATGCAAATATGCATAAAAATCGTTAATTACAGTTTTTATTACCGCAGTCGGTATTTCACATGCCCTTAATACATGCTCTTCACTGGGAGTCGGACACTTTCAGTAACTTACCTGAATATAAGTTGCACGTCGACTGATGGCGGCTTGCGGTGCAACCTTCTGTTGTGCATTTGAATCAGCATTGCTTGATACCGACGCTCTCGTCAATTGCTGTTCCTAAACCAATACGCAATGGTTCATTAGATTTCCAACTTCGATAACATAATATACTTTTATATTACTGTCGGTGATGATAATGTTCTCGATCTGAATTGTAGCCATAATTCATTACGTTACATAACAAGAATCGGTAATAAATGAATGTTAGGACTCTAGGTTTTTTATTTGTTTTCGATCGCAAAGTACTCTTGACGATACAATACAGAAAAATTATGAAAGCACTCGTTTATGAACGCATAATAGAATGTGTTTCAACAGCGCCATTATTGGTTCTTCATTAGGTACATACTAAATGAATAATAATTAAATGTTATATCAATTAGATAACAAGCAACCCGGTCGCCCCTACGGGGCGCCGGGCTGTTGTTGGGGGGCTCCGCCCCCCAAACCCCCCAAAAATGACCCCGCGGCAAAAATGTCCCTTCGGGACATTTTTCCCTGGTGTCATTTTAAGGCACTCACGCGGTCGTCGCGCTTCGCGCTCCGCAGGGGGGCCATTCGGTCGTCGCGCTACGCGCTCCGCTCATTGCCGTTTGGACGTCGCGCTTCGCGCTCCGCACGGTGTCATTCAGACTAGAGCTGTCAGCGGTAACTATGATCTGTAATTTTACTGTATTTTTACCGTAGAAAACGGTACCAAATTCAGAATTGCGACTTCGGTAATAAAATCATGTAGCCTCATAGTGATTTAAAAGCTCGTCAAAGTACGGTGAATTCGCGAAAAAATATTACAATAATTATATTAAAAAATTGGTTACCGGTCATTTCACAAAACATAGACGAAGTTTAACATTTTTTACGGTAAATTTACTCAAAAAAGGCTGCAAAGTAGAACCTTGCAAATTGCTTCCTCATAATTTTTTTATATATTTTTCAGATCACAACGATGGAAAGTCATGTAATTTACGTTTTTTCTTAGTTATTTTCAAAGATGTTCATAAAACCACCTCTACGAGGAAGTTAGTTGATTAATTTTGGCTTCCTCATAGAGGAAATAATTGTAAGCCACGCGAATATTGTGTGACTTTAGTGAAAAAATTAAAGTCACGCGGACTGTGTGACTTTAATCCTTATACTAAAGTCACGCTTTTTTTGTGTGACTCTAGACACGGCGTTATTAATTGCACTGATACACTTTTATTGTATTAATAATTTATATTCAATATATCAAATTGGAATATGAGTGAACATAACCTAAACACAACATTCGTAAAACATATTGACAAGTAACTTATTCACCGAACTATATGCTTGACATGTACATTCTTCAATTAATTATTTATTATTTCCTAATTTTCACTGGCACTAATAACTGTATTCGCTATTTTTCGTCTGTTCTTGTCAGGCCAAACGCAACATGACACTGCCGTGATGAAGACGACACCTAAGTGAAGTTAGCCGATAATAATTAATAAATATAATAATTAAAAAAGTATTCCAGAATCAATTATTTTGACTTTATAATACGTAGAATGTGCAGCGGATAATAATTTTGCAGAGAAAACATATTATTATCATAATTGTAAAATTGATTGAAATTCAATATTTTGATTTTATCACGGTAGGTAATCATCATTCTAAAATGATCTAAGGGCCAATATGAGGAAAGGTACATCTGAACTAAGCTAAAATATGAGTACGCTGCAAGTTTTAGCCATATTACTTTAGTGACTGCGAAGACAGACAGCCGGACACAATTTTCAATATAATGATTTGAGTGTTTTAGGTATTCACCACTTAAAAAGTGTGTAAAAAAAAAAACTAAAAAAGTGCATCGAAATTAAGTTGAATCATAATTATGCAGCAAGTTTCAGCCAAATTCTTCTATCGATGGCGAAGATTGAGACCCGTATACAACTTGACGACCAAAAATGCCAAATTTCTTCAAGTGAACTCCTGTATAAAATGATTGGAAAATTAACGTACTTTATGGGCATACTTCCCAGTGCTAGACTAAGAAATATTCCAAATTTCAACTTGTTCGGTCCGTTCAGTCCAGAGCTACTGAGTGATACGGACGTCCGGGAAGCACAAAATATGGTCTGAAGGAAAAAATATCTTTAGGAATGAAATTTCCTTATTATTTTATGTCAAGAATATGTATTTTACCATGTTTAAGAAATGTGAACTAAAAAGTAGTGGATAAAATAAAATGAAATTAACTTTTTCCTTTAAAAATCTATTTACACCCTTGGAAAGCGAATTCAATAGGCACTCCTGGTGCGTTTTTTTAAAACGTGAGTGCCTAAAAATGAATCATTAATTCCGCACAATGAAACATTTTAAACTGACTCAAGTGCGGAATATCACTTATTTCTATATATAATACGAGTTGTCATGGTGTAAAACAAATGCATGTTGTTATTGAAAAAGTCGCAAAGAGAGCGGACGTGTTCGTGTCGCTCCGATTATTTTCCTTAAATAAATATTTCAAATAACCGAGAATTGTCTCTTTTCGAGAAGAAAGAGATTCGAGACGAGTAATAGCACTCCGGGAGTGCGACACAAGACTGTATTTCGAAGGTGGAAATACAGCGAGAAAACGATAAATCGAAGTCCTTTTAGTTTCGAACGTCAGAGTCGGGCAAACGAAAAAGCATAAAATTCGTCTCAGTTTTTTTCGCTCGACCACATCTCGGAGACGAAATTGGGAGGAAAACCGATTTATATTCCATTAACGTGAATCCTTAGCTTTAATATGCACCTAGAAAGAATTCAATCGGAGGAATTTCCAAAGAGATATGAATTTTTTGAAGGAAGGTTTTTTTAACGCAATATTTCGTTAAAATATGACAAAATTCGGTCGATAAACCAGGTTATTAAAAATGAATCATTAATTCCGCTCAATGAAAATTTTTTAACTGACTCAAGACTGTATTTCGAAGGTGAAAATACAGCGAGAAAACGGTAAATCGAAGTCCTTTTAGTTTCGAACGTCAGAGTCGGGCAAACGAAAAAGGATAAAATTCGTCTCACTATTTTTCGCTCGACCACATCTCGGAGACGAAATTGGGAGGAACACCGATTTATATTCCATTAACGTGAATCCTTAGCTTTAATATGCACCCAGAAAGAATTCAATCAGAGGAATTTTCAAAGAGATATGCATTTTTTGAAGGGACGTCTTTTTAACGCAATATTTCGTTGAAATATGACAAAATTCGGTCGATGAACCAGGTTATTAAAAATGAATCATTAATTCCGCTCAATGAAAAATTTTAAAGTGACTCAAGACTGTATTTCGAAGGTGAAAATACAGCGAGAAAACGATAAATCAAAGTCCTTTTAGTTTCGAACGTCAGAGTCGGGCAAACGAAGAAGCATAAAATTCGTCTCACGTTTTTCGCTCGACCACATCTCGGAGACGAAATTGGGAGGAACACCGATTTATATTCCATTAACGTGAATCCTTAGCTTTAATATGCACCCAGAAAGAATTCAATCAGAGGAATTTTCAAAGAGATATGCATTTTTTGAAGGAACGTCTTTTTAACGCAATATTTCGTTAAAATATGACAAAATTCGGTCGATGAACCAAGTTATTAAAAATGAATCATTAATTCCGCCAGAAAGAATTCAATCATAGGAATTTTCAAAGAGATATGCATTTTTTAAAGGAACGTCTTTTTAACGCAATATTTCGTTAAAATATGACAAAATTCGGTCGATGAACCAAGTTATTAAAAATGAATCATTAATTCCGCTCAATGAAAAATTTTAAACTGACTCAAGACTGTATTTCGAAGGTGAAAATACAGCGCGAAAACGATAAATCGAAGTCCTTTTAGTTTCGAACGTCAGAGTCAGGCAAACGAAAAAGCATAAAATTCGTCTCACTTTTTTTCGCTCGACCACATCTCGGAGACGAAATTGGGAGGAACACCGATTTATATTTCATTAACGTGAATCCTTAGCTTTAATATGCACCTAGAAAGAATTCAATCGGAGGAATTTCCAAAGAGATATGCATTTTTTGAAGGAACGTCTTTTTAACGCAATATTTCGTTAAAATATGACAAAATTCGGTCGATGAACCAAGTTATTAAAAATGAATCATTAATTCCGCTCAATGAAAAATTTTAAACTGACTCAAGACTGTATTTCGAAGGTGAAAATACAGCACGAAAACGATAAATCGAAGTCCTTTTAGTTTCGAACGTCAGAGTCAGGCAAACGAAAAAGCATAAAATTCGTCTCACTTTTTTTCGCTCGACCACATCTCGGAGACGAAATTGGGAGGAACACCGATTTATATTCCATTAACGTGAATCCTTAGCTTTAATATGCACCCAGAAAGAATTCAATCAGAGGAATTTTCAAAGAGATATGCATTTTTTGAAGGAACGTCTTTTTAACGCAATATTTCGTTAAAATATGACAAAATTCGGTCGATAAACCAAGTTATTACAAAAGGAATCATTAATTCCGCTCAATGAAACATTTTTAACTGACTCAAGACTGTATTTCGAAGGTGAAAATACAGCGAGAAAACGATAAATCAAAGTCCTTTTAGTTTCGAACGTCAGAGTCGGGCAAACGAAAAAGCATAAAATTCGTCTCACTTTTTTTCGCTCGACCACATCTCGGAGACGAAATTGGGAGGAACACCGATTTATATTCCATTAACGTGAATCCTTAGCTTTAATATGCACCCAGAAAGAATTCAATCAGAGAAATTTTCAAAGAGATATGCATTTTTTGAAGGAACGTCTTTTTAACGCAATATTTCGTTAAAATATGACAAAATTCGGTCGATGAACCAAGTTATTAAAAATGAATCATTAATTCCGCTCAATGAAAAATTTTAAACTGACTCAAGACTGTATTTCGAAGGTGAAAATACAGCACGAAAACGATAAATCGAAGTCCTTTTAGTTTCGAACGTCAGAGTCGGGCAAACGAAAAAGCATAAAATTCGTCTCACTTTTTTTCGCTCGACCACATCTCGGAGACGAAATTGGGAAGAACACCGATTTATATTCCATTAACGTGAATCCTTAGCTTTAATATGCACCCAGAAAGAATTCAATCGGAGGAATTTCCAAAGAGATATGAATTTTTTGAAGGAACGTCTTTTTAAAGCAATATTTCGTTAAAATATGACAAAATTCGGTCATTAAACCAAGTTATTAAAAATTGATCATTAATTCCGCTCAATAAAAAATGTTAAACTGACTCAAGACTGTATTTCGAAGGTGAAAATACAGCGCGAAAACGATAAATCGAAGTCCTTTTAGTTTCGAACGTCACAGTCGGGCAAACGAAAAAGCATAAAATTCGTCTCACTTTTTTTCGCTCGACCACATCTCGGAGACGAAATTGGGAGGAACACCGATTTATATTCCATTAACGTGAATCCTTAGCTTTAATATGCACCTAGAAAGAATTCAATCGGAGGAATTTCCAAAGAGATATGAATTTTTTGAAGGAAGGTTTTTTTAACGCAGTATTTCGTTAAAATATGACAAAATTCGGTCATTAAACCAAGTTATTAAAAATGAATCATTAATTCCGCTCAATAAAAAATGTTAAACTGACTCAAGACTGTATTTCGAAGGTGAAAATACAGCGAGAAAACGATAAATCGAAGTCCTTTTAGTTTCGAACGTCAGAGTAGAGCAAACGAAAAAGCATAAAATTCGTCTCACTTTTTTTCGCTCGACCACATCTCGGAGACGAAATTGGGAGGAACACCGATTTATATTCCATTAACGTGAATCCTTAGCTTTAATATGCACCCAGAAAGAATTCAATCAGAGGAATTTTCAAAGAGATATGCATTTTTTGAAGGAACGTCTTTTTAACGCAATATTTCGTTAAAATATGACAAAATTCGGTCGATGAACCAAGTTATTAAAAATGAATCATTAATTCCGCCAGAAAGAATTCAATCATAGGAATTTTCAAAGAGATATGCATTTTTTAAAGGAACGTCTTTTTAACGCAATATTTCGTTAAAATATGACAAAATTCGGTCGATGAACCAAGTTATTAAAAATGAATCATTAATTCCGCTCAATGAAAAATTTTAAAGTGACTCAAGACTGTATTTCGAAGGTGAAAATACAGCGAGAAAACGATAAATCGAAGTCCTTTTAGTTTCGAACGTCAGAGTCGGGCAAACGAAAAAGCATAAAATTCGTCTCACTTTTTTTCGCTCGACCACATCTCGGAGACGAAATTGGGAGGAACACCGATTTATATTCCATTAACGTGAATCCTTAGCTTTAATATGCACCTAGAAATAATTCAATCGGAGGAATTTCCAAAGAGATATGAATTTTTTGAAGGAACGTCTTTTTAACGCAATATTTCGTTAAAATATAACAAAATTCGGTCATTAAACCAAGTTATTAAAAATTAATCATTAATTCCGCTCAATAAAAAATGTTAAACTGACTCAAGACTGTATTTCGAAGGTAAAAATACAGCGAGAAAACGATAAATCGAAGTCCTTTTAGTTTCGAACGTCAGAGTCAGGCAAACGAAAAAGCATAAAATTCGTCTCGCTTTTTTTTCGCTCGACCACATCTCGAAGACGAAATTGGGAGGAACACCGATTTATATTCCATTAACGTGAATCCTTAGCTTTAATATGCACCTAGAAAGAATTCAATCAGAGGAATTTTCAAAGAGATATGCATTTTTTTGAAGGAACGTCTTTTTAACGCAATATTTCGTTAAAATATGACAAAATTCGGTCGATGAACCAGGTTATTAAAAATGAATCATTAATTCCGCTCAATGAAAAATTTCAAACTGTCTCAAGACTGTATTTCGAAGGTGAAAATACAGCGCGAAAACGATAAATCGAAGTCCTTTTAGTTTCGAACGTCAGAGTCAGGCAAACGAAAAAGCATAAAATTCGTCTCACTTTTTTCGCTCGACCACATCTTGCAGACGAAGTTGGGAGAAACACCGATTTATATTCCATTAACGTGAATCCTTAGCTTTAATATGCACCAAGAATGAATTTAATCGGAGGAATTTTCAAAGAGATATGCATTTTTTGAAGGAACATCTTTTGTGGATTTACCGTCACACATTTTTTCGATAAACATACCGTAAAAATATGGTAAATTCAACTATTTAGATGTGGAATTACTGGTCACTTTTCTTTTTGGTAAATTTATGGTCACAAAAAAGTATGGCCGGTCATTTACAACTAGATAGGTGTACAGCTCGTTTTTTTTTTTTTTTTTTTTTTTTTTTTTCATGTATTATTATGAAATGCTGTATTCAAAGATAATTCGTTATTCATTTATTGTTTGCACGTTTATCGAATACGTATCTTATTGTTCAATCACAAATTTATGGAAAGATAATTGTTTATAAAGTTTTTTTTATTAGGCGACACGCGCGCCACAGCTCTGACCAGACCACTGAGAACTGACTCTTTTACCAGAGTACGTTAAAGTCAACGCGATTGCGGCTCTATTTTTTTTTTTTAACATAATTAATTAATTTAATAATTAAGTGTAAAAAACGTTGTCGTTTTGCAAAAAACATTTAGGAAATTAAGAAAACCGTGAATGCAGTTGTTATGTGGTAATGACGTGGTGATTTAGAATACGCAAATAAAATCGAGATATACATATGCAGTGACAGGTGAACATTTAGAGACGAAAAGAGACAAAAAAACAGCGAAAAAAGTAATAAGTGCCAGTGGAAATTAGCAAATAACAAATGATTTAATGAAAAATATACACGTCAAGCGCATAGTTCCGATAATAATGTACTTGTCAACATGTTTTACGAATATTGTGTTTAGGTTATGTTTACTCATATTTCAGTTTGGTGTATTTAATATAAATTATCTTCACAATTAAAGTGTACTAGTGCAATTAATGAATATAATAATGAAGAAATCATTGTGGAATAAATTATTTCGACCTTCTAACTTCTGACATGTGCAGCGGGTAATGATTTTTCAGGAAAAAACATTTTTAGTTGACGTAAGTGTCAAATTTTAAAAGATTAATTAATTAAAATGTATTAATGCAGGTAATTACCACTCTGAAATGATCTTATGGCAAATATAAGAGAAGAAAAACCTGAATTGAGATAAAATATGAGTATGCTGCAAGTTATAGCCAAAGTCAAGTACGCAGTGGGAAAATATTCACTTGTACACATATGCGTAATTAAAAATGTAATTTTTTAATTTTGGTGATAGGTATTCACCCCTTAAAAAAAGTGTAAGGGAAAAACTAAAAAAAGTGTATGAGAATTAAGGTATTTTAGAATTTTGTAGCAAGTTTCAGCCAAATTCTTGGGTTGACAGCGGAGATTGGGCTCCGGACACAATTTGAAACCCAAAAACCCAAATTTTCTTGAAATAAACTCCTGTATAAAATTATTGGAAAATTACCATACTTCATGGGCATACTTTCCAGTGCTAGACTAAGAAATATTCCAAATTTCAACTTGTTCGGTCTGTTCAGTCCAGAGCCACTGAGTGATACGGACGTCCGGGTAACACAAAATCTGGTCCGCAGTAAAAAATATCTTTAGTAATGCAATTTCCTTATTATTTTATGTCAAGAATATGTATTTTACTATGTTAAAGATATCTGAACTAAAAAAAGTTAATACATTTGAAGTATATCAATTTTTGTCCTTTAAAACCTAATTTAGACCCAGGAAAGCGATTTCAATAGGCACTCCTGGTGCGTTTTTTTAAAACGTGAGTGCCTAAAAATTAGGTTCGTCAACGATCGACTTACGAAATGCATGTACCTTAATCGCCATGTTTGATCACACCTCACTACAAATAGTAAACGACAATAAAAAAATGGACGACGGCATATTGAGTATGTTTGTTTATAATTTGTAACAATGCAGCGTGTACTGCAGCTAAATCCATCTAGACGCTCCTGTTATTTGCCAGTTGATGCAGCACAAAAGAGGAGTACTTTCTACACCAGAAAACGCAATGAAGCCATTTCTGTCAATAACACAATATTAAAAAAATAAAATTCTGTCGATCGATTAAGAATTCTGTGAAAAACCACCCATAAAGCGCGTTTCACTCGGAATGAAAGCAATCTAAACCAAACTGCAGAAGACAAAATGATCGCTATAACTTCTCTTTTCTTGCACTTTGATTTATGTTTGTGACGTGATTTTTTGAATCTACGTCACAAGAACACCAAAAATTATATTTTCTTCAGCAATATCGATTTTTGGTAGTTATCGATCCCGTTTCACTGCCTCTTGTTGACTTTTACATTACCGTCTAGCTCTCGTTAAGCTCAAGTTTGTGAGTTTTTCGCGATTCGATTATTTAGCCGTATCAGAATTTATTAAAGTTCACGTTCAGATTTGTTCAGTTCAGATTTAGTTAATCGAGATTTTCAACGCTATTTGGTGGTGTGTTTTACGGTAATTAGAAGCCCAAATAGTCTAGAAACTCGATGGGATATTTTTGTGAATACGTCAAAGTCCGGTGCAAACCCGGCACCCCATGAGATAGTGCATTACGTTGGAGAACAGGCGGAGATATAGTTTAGAGTTACAGGCAAGACCGGAACATCTTGCGCTGCGTTTTGATGAGATAAAGTGCCTTGTTTTCACGTATTGCATTCGCGTGGGTGGTGAAAATTAGATTAAGTTCTCCGTTTTCGTTTCGTCCTTGCGGAGGTCGATCGTTCCGTCGACCTCCAGTTCAGTCCGGTTTGGCAATTCCGGCGAAACAAAATTAACCCTTCGGAGATCGGTCGTTCCGCCGTCTCTAGTTTTAATCCGGTTCGTTAATACCGGCGATATAAAAATTAACTGGCGCCCCCGGGACTTCATTACCCTCGCGGAGGCAAACGGCCGAAGGTGACGTAAATTTTCGAGTTCGCGATCTTTTTTTTGAGTTTCGGTTTCGCTCCTTTTGAGTTTTGAATTTTATTTTTTTGGTTAAAATTTAGTGTTGCGCTCAAGATAAGGAAAATACGTCACAGGTATTGCTTTGAACTGAGTACAACACTTTATCTAGATACAGCTTAATCAAGCTTAGAAATATATGTATAGTCTTATTTTACATTTGCATCAATGAATAAAGGACGTGCGCGATCTGCTCAGGTATGCTATCAACTGGAAAGAAGAAATAAGAGACAGCAGAGATAAAGGAAACGAGTGGATCGAAAAAAGATAACACTGATGTTTCTGTACAATTGGAAGAGCAATGAAACATTAGATAACAGTGAGGGAGATAATATAGAAGATAACCGGAGAGAGAAAATGAGACCCGGAGATGGCAGAAAAGCGAATGGATTTATACTACGGTGATGAAAATTCACCGCCGCCATAGTGCTCATTCTTTGACACCACAATACATTTTGTGGAAGGGCAATATATACAACGCTTATTTCTAAAAGAATTTTTCGCCTATGGTGTCCTTCCGCAAGCAGTTACGTAATTAAATTCGATTTTCAGCGAACAATGGAATTCAAAATGTATATGTCTGACAATACCTCGAATGATGGCGATAATCTTACGAGATTGTTGTTCTCATTCACTTCCAGTTCGCTTCGCCGTTTGTGGAGATACTTTTTAGCATCATATTTCGCTGCGTCCCGTGCCGCAGTGTCGGCTTTCTACAAGTACAAACGTAATACTTAACATTAGAATCGGAATTTTGAGTACATTTATGAAATTTTATACAAGCAGATTTACTATAAATGACATTGATTATTGAATAGTGCGATCAATAATGAAATAAAAAATGTATACGTCGGAGAATACCTCGAATGATGGCGATGATCTTACGAGACTGTTGTTCGTATTTACTTCCATTTCACTTCGCCGTTCGTGGAGATGCTTGTCAGCGTCAAACTCCGCTGCGTCCCGTGTCGTAGTTTCGATTGTCTGCAAGTACACACGTAATACTTAACATTACAATCAGATTTTTTAGTACATTTACGAAATTTGATACAAGCTCACATGGGTCATTCCACGGTATTTCAGTCACACAAATTTTAAAAATTGTATCACCACCGTGAAATTGCGCGAAGTAAAATACTAACGCGTTCAAAAACTTTTGTCGGAGTTTAGGACCCCTACTAGCTTCCGGTTTCGAAAAAAGCCAAAATTTCAATTTTTCGTTGTTTTGACGATAACTTCGCGAGAATTTATCGGAAAAACATTTATAAAGAACGAAAATTTTCAGTTTTTCATTGTCTTTACAAAAAAAAATATAATTCTCATTTCTTACGGACGATCAATTTTTTTTTTTTTTTTTTCATTTTTTAAAGATTTGTTTTGCTCATAAAAAACGCATTTTGCTCAGGTATTTTTTTTCAAGTTTGTGAAGTTGAAAACTAATTTTCAGCCAAAGGACGGAATGGCATATTGAGAAGATCTCCAGATATAGATTTTGTATGGTTTTTTTCAAGAAAAACAGAATGCGGCAAAAACGTAAAAATGCATATCTCGAGATCTTCTCAATATGCCATCCTGTACTTTGGCTATAAATTAGTCTTCAACTTGACAAACTTGAAAAAAAATTTGCGTTTTGTTTTTTTATAAACAAAACAAATCTTTAAAAAATGAAAAAAAAAAAAAAAAAAAAAAAAAAAAAAATTGATCGTCCGTAAAAAATGAGAATTACTTTTTTTGTAAAGACAATGAAAAACTGAAAATTTTCGTTTTTTATAAATGTTTTTCTGATAAATCCTCGCGAAGTTATCGTCAAAATAACGAAAAACTGAAATTTTTGCTTTATTCGAGACCGGAAGCTAGCAGGGGCCCTAAACTCCGTCAGAATTTTTTTTAACGTGTTAGTATTTCACTTCACGCAATTTCACGGTGATGATACAATTTTGAAAATTTGGGTGGCTGAAGTACCGTGGAATGACCCATATACGATAAACGACATTGATTATTCAATAGTGCGGTACAATAATGGAATTCAAAATGTATACGTCGGAGAATACCTCGAATGATAACGATGATCTTATAAGACTTTTGTTCTCATTTTCTTTTAGTTTGCTTCGTCGTTTGTGGAGATATATCCCAGCGTCATACTTCGCTGCATCCCGCGCCGCAGTTTCGGCTTTCTGCACATATAAACAAAATACTTAACATTACAATCGGGTTTTAGAGTAAATTTGCAAATTTGATACAAGCAGATTTATGTTAACAGACATTGGTTATTCAATAGTACGATAAAATAATGAAGATCAAACTTGATGAGGATAACCATTTTTTGGAAGGTACAGAAAAATTATTTCATACTTCTATATGAGGCATTCCACATCAACATGGCCACTTCAAAACCTTAATATCTTGAATTTTTGTGCAATTGACATATGCTATAGTACTCTTTGAAACAAAAATATTGATATGTATTAACTTTATGGTGACATTGATAGGGGTGACATTACAGGAAAATGCGATTTTTGCTTGTTTTTCTCTCTCTGATTTTATTACATGGAAATAGTGTGTCGGAGCGAAAAATGGCTAGGGACAAATTTTGTTGCGTTCGTCGCAAGGATGACGAAAAAAAATGTTACAAGACAAGATTTTACATTTTTAATGAAAAAAAAACCTATTTTAAAAATGTAAATCGATTTTTGGGCGATTATGACATTTTTTAAAAATTTGAAATATTTTCTTTTGGATTCCTCAAACTTTTTTCAAAAGAAATCCGTCTTCTTTCAGATGGAGAAATTCAATCTAAAGGCTCAGCAAAAAAAATGGAACAAAAATGTATGCAAAATTTGAAATAAAAATGTTATATAATGCGAGTATATTTCTCAATATTTATTTACAAAATATTCGCACCTTCAAGCGATATAATACGTTATGTAAGATTCCAATATTTCAAATCAGAAATTTCTTCTGATTTTTTCCATGGTTGAATGCATTTTTCTTCGAGGCTGTCATTCGCGACAAAAAATTTAGACTGTGTATATCCCGAGGAACTCGGCGTGTTTGAACCAACTCCGCCTCTCTACCAACCAAATACTGTAAGTAGTAATAAGATTCATAATTCAATGTACACAACCCATAGTCGTCAAATAAATATATTTCCGTCAATTAATCTATCGATTACCTTTCATAACCCTCTACTTCCTAACCCTACAGAAACCAGGTGCGCCTAGCGCTTTAGTGGTAACCCAGAATTAAACAATAAAATATAATAATTAATAAGTCCACGCCGCCTCACGGCGTCGGTCTTGACAGACTGTGTATCCTCGGGATATACACAGTCTAAATTTTTTGTCGCGGATGACAGCCTCGAAGAAAAATACATTCAACCATGGGAGAGCAGTGGCCGAGTGGTTTCGGGCGCGGGCTCACACGCAGTGGGTCCGGGTTCGATTCCCGGGTCGGGCACCAATGGATTTTTCTAAGTGCTTTTTTCTGTGATCCCGGTGGTTCGGAATCCACCTTAAATATTAAGTCCAAAACCACCTTACTTTGGTCAATGTTCGGTCATTGTGCGGCTTCGGTGGATCCCAAGCGGTTCTCATCGCTTGGTTGAGTACCACTTAGCCGTGTATTGGCTGGGGCATCGGATCACTGGAAAGAAGGTGCCTTCGTAACGGCCGTTGGTGTTCGTGCACGAGTTTACTCGCATTAACGCCGGGGGTCTTACGAAGACACCGGCTGCATTGGCACAGGTTTTCCGCAGTTTCCCTGGGCCCTCGGCAAATGCAATGCAGTAGGGGTAAGTCGGCTGCGGCCGCATGAGGGGGAGAGGAGATATAGAGTGTGGAATTTAGAGTATCGGAAGGAGCCGTAAAAACCGAGAAGGTATACGGGAAGGAATACAAACTAACAACTACATTCAACCATGGAAAAAATCAGAAGAAATTTCTGATTTGAAATATTTGAATCTTACATAACGTATTAAATCGCTTGAAGGTGCGAATATTTTGTAAATAAATATTGAGAAATATACTCGCATTATATAACATTTTTATTTCAAATTTTGCATACATTTTTGTTCCATTTTTTTTTGCTGAGCCTTTAGATTGAATTTCTCCATCAGGAAGAAGACGGATGCCTTTTGAAAAAAGTTTGAGGAATCCAAAAACAAATATCTCAAATTTACAAAAAATGTCATAATCGCCCAAAAATCGATTTACATGTTTAAAATAGGTTTTTTTTCCTTCTTAAAAATGTAAAATCTTGCCTTGTAACATTTTTTTTCGTCATCCTTGCGAAAAACACGTCAAAATTTGTTCTTAGCCATTTTTCGCTCCGACACACTATATCCATGTAATAAAATCAGAGAGAGAAAAACAAGCAAAAATCGCATTTTCCTGTAATGTCACCCCTATCAATGCCAACATAAATTTAATACATATCAATATTTTTGTTTCAAAGAGTACTATAGCATAGTCAATTGCACAAAAATTCAAGATATTAAGGTTTTGAAGTGGCCATGTTGATGGGGAATGCCTCATCAAGAGACGCGGTAGCGTCTCGACGCCAAGTATAAAAAAGAAAAATGTGACGCGTGAGACAAGGCGTTACCGCTACTCTTATCAAGAGACGCGGTAGCGTCTCGACGCCAAGTATAAAAAAGAAAAATGTGACGCGTGAGACGAGGCGCTACCGCTACTCTTATTAACTGGAAGTTGGGGCTTTTTCCGTTATTTTCAAAAGTATCTTGCGATATCGCAGCAAGTACTTCTCGCACGAAAAAGTTTTCAGGTCCCATATTTTTTTTTTTTTTTTCTCTTTCGAAAGAGCCCTGTCACGATAAAATCCGTTCGCCCATCGCTAATATATCGACATTTCTAAAATCTAAGCGCTCGCGAAAATATCGATTTTCATTTCCCATACCAACGATCGCCGCGTCGGTGAGCCTATCCGTGTGACGTCGAGCGGCGGCACACACAGTCACATCCCGGGGAGTCGAGCGAGACTGCCGACCGCTGTCAGGTTTCGGCCGGCCCGACGTGCCAGCGGACAGTCGCTGGCCGGCTCGACTCCCGCGGCGTACACAGTCGCTGGCCAGCGGAATTCCGCTGACCGTGCGTACGCGTGGGCGGCCGCCGGACGAGGGGGGGGGGGGTCCAGGGGGGGCGCAGCCCCCCTGGTGGGGGTGCAGGGGGCGAAGCCCCCGCTGGGGGGTGGGGAGGGGGCGAAGCCTCCCCCAAGCAACTACACAAATTTAAAATGCTTTAAATAAAAAATAATTCATTAACTCGTTTTTGTTATTGTATTTTTTTTTTATTTTACATTTTATTTCAATTTTTAAACGACGCCTACGACGACACCTACGACGACGACGAGGACGCCGACGACGACGACGAGGACGCCGACGACGATGACGAGGACGCCGACGACGAGGACGCCGACGACGATGACGAGGACGCCGACGAAGACGACGAGGACGCCGACGACGACGACGAGGACGCCGACGACGAGGACGCCGACGACGACGACGACGACGACGACGACGACGAGGACGCCGACGAAGACGACGAGGACGCCGACGACGACGACGAGGACGCCGACGACGACGACGAGGCCGCCGACGACGATGACGAGGACGCCGGCGAGGACGCCGACGACGACGCCGACGACGACGACGAGGACGCCGACGCCGACGACGACGAGGACGAGGACGCCGACGACGCGAACGAGGGAGCGAGTGAGGGAGTGAACGAGGGAGCGACCGAGCGAGCGACCGAGAGAGCGACCGAGAGAGCGACCGAACGAGCGACCGAGCGAGCGACCGAGCGAGCGACCGAGAGAGCGACCGAGCGAGCGACCGAGCGAGCGACCGAGCGAGCGACCGAGAGAGCGACCGAGCGAGCGACTGAGCGGGCGACCGAGAGAGCGACCGATATTTCATCACGGCGAAAATGACAACGACAAGGATTCACGTTATACAACAAGGGTGCGGGGCAAGGGCACTGCTTCGATATTCATCAACGATTTACCATTTAAACAACGTCGTCGTCCAGAGAATATATGTTTATAGAATATTTCACTGGCTAGGCTAACGATTAAATCTGCTACTATTCTATTAAAAAACTGTCGGTTTTCATGAGGTCAAATTTCAAAAAGATAGCAAATCAGTCCAAAAATCTTTCTTCGAAACAAAAATTGGTACGCCAAGTATAAAAAAAGTGGGCATCCCATCAAACCAAAAGTTCGTGGCAATTTCAATCCCACCAAACCAAAAATTCGTGGCAATTTTAATCCCACCAAACCAAAAATTCGTGGCAATTTCAAAAATAAAATCATTTCAATCCCATCAAACCAAAAATTCGTGGCAATTTCAAAAATAAAATCAAATCAAATGCTGCCAAGCAAAATCCCTGTAGTCACTGGCATGCAAAAAACTTGGCGTACCAGCGACTTGCTCCCGTACATAGTCCATTGAAATAAGGACGGGACCACCATCTCGATGCGTAACTGCTGGAAATCGTGGGTGGAAGGCGGGATGCGCGTGGAACGAGCGTCGATGGCGGGGGGGAGCTCGAAAGGACAGAATACCATTTTTTATATATGCTCTCTTAAAGAGGACATGGCGCATCGATAATCGAATATATCGAAATACTGAAGCTACGTCATGGTCGATAAACTTAGAGCGGCAAATTCGAACCAACAGGGCGCGCGTAGCGCGCACGTCGTAGTGAGCGATGCGATGTGAAAATAACAGAAGCGCGAGCGAAGCGAGCGCGTTGTTGCTAGGCCTCTCTTATAAAGTACATGACACATCGAAAGTCGAATTATCGAAACTTTAAGCCGTTATAAGGGCCAATCACGAGCACTTCTGTGCCAACCAAGCGTTCTGGTTGGTCGGCAGCGACTTCGATATATAGTCGATTTCGGGATGTCATGGCCACTGAAACATCACGTATCGCGCGCATTTTAAATAGCTGTATTGGCCACAAGAAAAAATAAATGAAAAGCAACGAGTGCGAGCGAAGCGAGCACGTTGTCTGTCTCGCGTTATGTCTCCAATCGGGCATGTGTCCAATCGGGCATGTGTCCAATCGGGCATGTGTCCAATCGGGCATGTGTCCAATCGGGCATGTGTCCAATCGGGCATGTGTCCAATCGGGCATGTGTCCAATCGGGCATGTGTCCAATCGGGCATGTGTCCAATCGGGCATGTGTCCAATCGGGCATGCGTCCAATCGGGCATGTGTCCAATCGGGCATGTGTCCAATCGGGCATGTGTCCAATCGGGCATGTGTCCAATCGGGCATGTGTCCAATCGGACATGTGTCCAAACGGGCATGTGTCCAATCGGGCATGTGTCCAATCGGGCATGTGTCCAATCGGGCATGTGTCCAATCGGGCATGTGTCCAATCGGGCATGTGTCCAATCGGGCATGTGTCCAATCGGGCATGTGTCCAATCGGGCATGTGTCCAATCGGGCATGTGTCCAATCGGGCATGTGTCCAATCGGGCATGTGTCCAATCGGGCATGTGTCCAATCGGGCATGTGTCCAATCGGGCATGTGTCCAATCGGGCATGTGTCCAATCGGGCATGTGTCCAATCGGGCATGTGTCCAATCGGGCATGTGTCCAATCGGGCATGTGTCCAATCGGGCATGTGTCCAATCGGGCATGTGTCCAATCGGGCATGTGTCCAATATTGATGTGTCCAATCGGTCTTGTGTCCAATAATGATGTGTCCAATCGGGCTTGTGTCCAATGTTGATGTGTCCAAACGGGCTTGTGTCCAATAATGATGTGTCCAATCGGGCGTGTGTCCAATGTTGATGTGTCCAATCGGGATTGTGTCCAATCGGTTTTGTGTCCAATCGGGCTTGTGTCCAATAATGATGTGTCCAATTGGGTTTGTGTCCAATCGGGCATGTGTCCAATCGGGCATGTGTCCAATCTCAATGTGTCCAATCGGGTTTGTGTCCAATATTGATGTGTCCAATCGGGCATGTGTCCAATAATAATGTGTCCAATCGGGCTTGTGTCCAATATTGATGTGTCCAATCCTATGTGTCCAATCGGTCTGTGTCCAATCGGAATGTGCGCAAGTGGGTCCCTCCCGTTTTACATAAACGATGCATTTGCACAAAACAAAGTTTTTTGATACTCGGCGACCTAGTTTACATGCGTGCAGCGCTCGCAAAACGCGATGGCTCGATTTGGCTGAATGACGCTTTTTCGCTCGCACCATCGGTGCCAAACGAGTTTTAACGATGCAAAACGATGCATTTGCACAAAATAAAGGTTTTTGATACTCGGCGACCGAGTCTACATGAGTGCCACGCGTGCAAAACGCGATAGCTCGATTTGGCTGTTAGACGCTTTTTTGCTCGTGCATCGGTGGCAAACGGGTTTTGACGATGCAAAACGATGCATTTGCACAAAATTAACGTTTTTGACATTCGGAGATCGAGTTTACATGCGTGCAGCGCTCGCAAAACGCGATGTCTCGATTTGGCTGATTGACGCTTTTTCGCTCGCGGCATCGGTGCCAAACGATTTTTAACGATGTAAAACGATGCATTTTCACAAAATAAAGGTTTTTGATACTCGGCGACCGAGTGTGCATGCGTGCAGCGCTCGCAAAACGCGATGGCTCGATTTGGATGATTGACGCTTTTTCGCTCGCAGCATCGGTGCCAAACGAGTTTTAACGATGTAAAACGATGCATTTGCACAAAACAAAGGTTTTTGATACTCGGCGACCGAGTTTACATGCGTGCAGCGCTCGCAAACCGCGATGGCTCGATTTGGCTGATTGACGCTTTTTCACTCGCGGCATCGGTGCTAAAAGATTTTTAACGATGTAAAACGATGCATTTGCGCAAAATAAAGGTTTTTGATACTCGGCGACCGAGCTTACATGCGTGCAGCGCTCGCAAAACGCGATGGCTCGATTTGGATGATTGACGCTTTTTCGCTCGCAGCATCGGTGCCAAACGAGTTTTAACGATGCAAAACAATGCATTTTCACAAAATAAACGTTTTTGATACTCGGCGACCGAGTTTACATGCGTGCAGAGCTCGCAAAACGCGATGGCTCGATTTGGCTGATTGACGCTTTTTCGCTCGCAGCATCGGTGCCAAACGAGTTTTAACGATGCAAAACGATGCACTTGCACAAAATTAAAGTTTTT
>CAXITY010000155.1:0-26386 GCA_964034905.1 Itoplectis maculator
CGTGCTTTCTCGATTTGGCTGTTTGACGCATTTTCGCTCGCTGCATCGGTGCCAAACGAGTTTCAACGATGCAAAACGTTGCATTTGCACAAAATAAAGGTTTTTGACACTCGGAGACCGAGTTTACATGCGTGCAACACTCGCAAAACGGGATTTCTCGATTTGGCGGTTTGACGCATTTTCGCTCGCCGCATCGGTGCCAAGCGAGTTTCAACGATGCAAAACGATGCACTTGCACAAAATAAAAGTTTTTGTCACTCGGCGACCGAGTTTACATGCGTGCAGCACTCGCAAAACGCGATTTCTCGATTTGGCTGATTGACACTTTTTCGCTCGCGGCATTGGTGCCAAACGAATTTCAACGATGCAAAACGATGCATTTGAACAAAATAAAGGTTTTTGACACTCGGAGACCGAGTTTACATGCGTGCAACACTCGCAAAACGTGCTTTCTCGATTTGGCTGTTTGACGCATTTTCGCTCGCTGCATCGGTGCCAAACGAGTTTCAACGATGCAAAACGTTGCATTTGCACAAAATAAAGGTTTTTGACACTCGGAGACCGAGTTTACATCCGTGCAACACTCGCAAAACGTGCTTTCTCGATTTGGCTGTTTGACGCATTTTCGCTCGCTGCATCGGTGCCAAACGAGTTTCAACGATGCAAAACGATGCATTTGCACAAAATAAAAGTTTTTAACACTCGGAGACCGAGTTTACATGCGTGCAACACTCGCAAAACGTGCTTTCTCGATTTGGCTGTTTGACGCATTTTCGCTCGCTGCATCGGTGCCAAACGAGTTTCAACGATGCAAAACGATGCATTTGCACAAAATAAAGGTTTTTGACACTCGGAGACCGAGTTTAAATGCGTGCAACACTCGCAAAACGTGCTTTCTCGATTTGGCTGTTTGACGCATTTTCGCTCGCTGCATCGGTGCCAAACGAGTTTCAACGATGCAAAACTATGCATTTGCACAAAATAAAGGTTTTTGACACTCGGAGACCGAGTTTACATGCGTGCAACACTCGCAAAACGTGCTTTCTCGATTTGGCTGTTTGACGCATTTTCGCTCGCTGCATCGGTGCCAGACGAGTTTCAACGATGCAAAACGATGCATTTGCACAAAATAAAGGTTTTTGACACTCGGAGACCGAGTTTACATGCGTGCAACACTCGCAAAACGGGATTTCTCGATTTGGCGGTTTGACGCATTTTCGCTCGCCGCATCGGTGCCAAGCGAGTTTCAACGATGCAAAACGATGCATTTGCACAAAATAAAAGTTTTTGTCACTCGGCGACCGAGTTTACATGCGTGCAGCACTCGCAAAACGCGATTTCTCGATTTGGCTGATTGACACTTTTTCGCTCGCGGTATTGGTGCCAAACGAATTTCAACGATGCAAGACGATGCATTTGAACAAAATAAAGGTTTTTGACACTCGGAGACCGAGTTTACATGCGTGCAACACTCGCAAAACGTGCTTTCTCGATTTGGCTGTTTGACGCATTTTCGCTCGCTGCATCGGTGCCAAACGAGTTTCAACGATGCAAAACGATGCATTTGCACAAAATAAAGGTTTCTGACACTCGGAGACCGAGTTTACATGCGTGCAACACTCGCAAAACGTGCTTTCTCGATTTGGCTGTTTGACGCATTTTCGCTCGCTGCATCGGTGCCAAACGAGTTTCAACGATGCAAAACGATGCATTTGCACAAAATAAAGGTTTTTGACACTCGGAGACCGAGTTCACATGCGTGCAACACTCGCAAAACGTGCTTTCTCGATTTGGCTGTTTGACGCATTTTCGCTCGCTGCATCGGTGCCAAACGAGTTTCAACGATGCAAAACGATGCATTTGCACAAAATAAAGGTTTTTGACACTCGGAGACCGAGTTTACATGCGTGCAACACTCGCAAAACGTGCTTTCTCGATTTGGCTGTTTGACGCATTTTCGCTCGCTGCATCGGTGCCAAACCAGTTTCAACGATGCAAAACGATGCATTTGCACAAAATAAAGGTTTTTGACACTCGGAGACCGAGTTTACATGCGTGCAATACTCGCAAAATGTGCTTTCTCGATTTGGCTGTTTGACGCATTTTCGCTCGCTGCATTGGTGCCAAACAAGTTTCAACGATGCAAAACGATGCATTTGCACAAAATAAAGGTTTTTGACACTCGGAGACCGAGTTTACATGCGTGCAACACTCGCAAAACGGGATTTCTCGATTTGGCGGTTTGACGCATTTTCGCTCGCCGCATCGGTGCCAAACGAGTTTCAACGATGCAAAACGATGCATTTGCACAAAATAAAGGTTTTTGACACTCGGAGACCGAGTTTAAATGCGTGCAACACTCGCAAAACGTGCTTTCTCGATTTGGCTGTTTGACGCATTTTCGCTCGCTGCATCGGTGCCAAACGAGTTTCAACGATGCAAAACGATGCATTTGCACAAAATAAAGGTTTTTGACACTCGGAGACCGAGTTTACATGCGTGCAACACTCGCAAAACGTGCTTTCTCGATTTGGCTGTTTGACGCATTTTCGCTCGCTGCATCGGTGCCAAACGAGTTTCAACGATGCAAAACGATGCATTTGCACAAAATAAAGGTTTTTGACACTCGGAGACCGAGTTTACATGCGTGCAACACTCGCAAAACGTGCTTTCTCGATTTGGCTGTTTGACGCATGTTCGCTCGGGGCATCGGTGCCAAACGAGTGTTAACGATGCAAAATGATGGATTTGCACAAAATAAAGGTTTTTGACATTCGGAGACCGAGTCAACATGCGTGCAACACTCGCAAAACGCGATTTCTCGACTTGGCTGATTGACGCTTTTTCACTCGCGGCATCGGTGCCAAACGAGTTTCAACGATGCAAAACGATGGATTTGCACAAAATAAAGGTTTTTGACACTCGGAGACCGAGTTTACATGCGTGCAACACTCGCAAAACGTGCTTTCTCGATTTGGCTGTTTGACGCATTTTCGCTCGCTGCATCGGTGCCAAACGAGTTTCAACGATGCAAAACGATGCATTTGCACAAAATAAAGGTTTTTGACACTCGGAGACCGAGTTTACATGCGTGCAACACTCGCAAAACGTGCTTTCTCGATTTGGCTGTTTGACGCATTTTCGCTCGCTGCATCGGTGCCAAACGAGTTTCAACGATGCAAAACGATGCATTTGCACAAAATAAAGGTTTTTGACACTCGGAGACCGAGTTCACATGCGTGCAACACTCGCAAAACGTGCTTTCTCGATTTGGCTGTTTGACGCATTTTCGCTCGCTGCATCGGTGCCAAACGAGTTTCAACGATGCAAAACGATGCATTTGCACAAAATAAAGGTTTTTGACACTCGGAGACCGAGTTTACATGCGTGCAACACTCGCAAAACGTGCTTTCTCGATTTGGCTGTTTGACGCATTTTCGCTCGCTGCATCGGTGCCAAACCAGTTTCAACGATGCAAAACGATGCATTTGCACAAAATAAAGGTTTTTGACACTCGGAGACCGAGTTTACATGCGTGCAACACTCGCAAAACGTGCTTTCTCGATTTGGCTGTTTGACGCATTTTCGCTCGCTGCATCGGTGCCAAACAAGTTTCAACGATGCAAAACGATGCATTTGCACAAAATAAAGGTTTTTGACACTCGGAGACCGAGTTTACATGCGTGCAACACTCGCAAAACGGGATTTCTCGATTTGGCGGTTTGACGCATTTTCGCTCGCCGCATCGGTGCCAAACGAGTTTCAACGATGCAAAACGATGCATTTGCACAAAATAAAGGTTTTTGACACTCGGAGACCGAGTTTAAATGCGTGCAACACTCGCAAAACGTGCTTTCTCGATTTGGCTGTTTGACGCATTTTCGCTCGCTGCATCGGTGCCAAACGAGTTTCAACGATGCAAAACGATGCATTTGCACAAAATAAAGGTTTTTGACACTCGGAGACCGAGTTTACATGCGTGCAACACTCGCAAAACGCGATTTCTCGACTTGGCTGATTGACGCTTTTTCACTCGCGGCATCGGTGCCAAACGAGTTTCAACGATGCAAAACGATGCATTTGCACAAAATAAAGGTTTTTGACACTCGGAGACCGAGTTTACATGCGTGCAACACTCGCAAAACGTGCTTTCTCGATTTGGCTGTTTGACGCATTTTCGCTCGCTGCATCGGTGCCAAACGAGTTTCAACGATGCAAAACGATGCATTTGCACAAAATAAAGGTTTTTGACACTCGGAGACCGAGTTTACATGCGTGCAACACTCGCAAAACGGGATTTCTCGATTTGGCGGTTTGACGCATTTTCGCTCGCCGCATCGGTGCCAAGCGAGTTTCAACGATGCAAAACGATGCATCTGCACAAAATAAAAGTTTTTGTCACTCGGCGACCGAGTTTACATGCGTGCAGCACTCGCAAAACGCGATTTCTCGATTTGGCTGATTGACACTTTTTCGCTCGCGGCATTGGTGCCAAACGAATTTCAACGATGCAAAACAATGCATTTGAACAAAATAAAGGTTTTTGACACTCGGAGACCGAGTTTACATGCGTGCAACACTCGCAAAACGTGCTTTCTCGATTTGGCTGTTTGACGCATTTTCGCTCGCTGCATCGGTGCCAAACGAGTTTCAACGATGCAAAACGATGCATTTGCACAAAATAAAGGTTTTTGACACTCGGAGACCGAGTTTACATCCGTGCAACACTCGCAAAACGTGCTTTCTCGATTTGGCTGTTTGACGCATTTTCGCTCGCTGCATCGGTGCCAAACGAGTTTCAACGATGCAAAACGATGCATTTGCACAAAATAAAAGTTTTTAACACTCGGAGACCGAGTTTACATGCGTGCAACACTCGCAAAACGTGCTTTCTCGATTTGGCTGTTTGACGCATTTTCGCTCGCTGCATCGGTGCCAAACGAGTTTCAACGATGCAAAACGATGCATTTGCACAAAATAAAGGTTTTTGACACTCGGAGACCGAGTTTAAATGCGTGCAACACTCGCAAAACGTGCTTTCTCGATTTGGCTGTTTGACGCATTTTCGCTCGCTGCATCGGTGCCAAACAAGTTTCAACGATGCAAAACGATGCATTTGCACAAAATAAAGGTTTTTGACACTCGGAGACCGAGTTTACATGCGTGCAACACTCGCAAAACGGGATTTCTCGATTTGGCGGTTTGACGCATTTTCGCTCGCCGCATCGGTGCCAAACGAGTTTCAACGATGCAAAACGATGCATTTGCACAAAATAAAGGTTTTTGACACTCGGAGACCGAGTTTAAATGCGTGCAACACTCGCAAAACGTGCTTTCTCGATTTGGCTGTTTGACGCATTTTCGCTCGCTGCATCGGTGCCAAACGAGTTTCAACGATGCAAAACGATGCATTTGCACAAAATAAAGGTTTTTGACACTCGGAGACCGAGTTTACATGCGTGCAACACTCGCAAAACGCGATTTCTCGACTTGGCTGATTGACGCTTTTTCACTCGCGGCATCGGTGCCAAACGAGTTTCAACGATGCAAAACGATGCATTTGCACAAAATAAAGGTTTTTGACACTCGGAGACCGAGTTTACATGCGTGCAACACTCGCAAAACGTGCTTTCTCGATTTGGCTGTTTGACGCATTTTCGCTCGCTGCATCGGTGCCAAACGAGTTTCAACGATGCAAAACGATGCATTTGCACAAAATAAAGGTTTTTGACACTCGGAGACCGAGTTTACATGCGTGCAACACTCGCAAAACGGGATTTCTCGATTTGGCGGTTTGACGCATTTTCGCTCGCCGCATCGGTGCCAAGCGAGTTTCAACGATGCAAAACGATGCATCTGCACAAAATAAAAGTTTTTGTCACTCGGCGACCGAGTTTACATGCGTGCAGCACTCGCAAAACGCGATTTCTCGATTTGGCTGATTGACACTTTTTCGCTCGCGGCATTGGTGCCAAACGAATTTCAACGATGCAAAACAATGCATTTGAACAAAATAAAGGTTTTTGACACTCGGAGACCGAGTTTACATGCGTGCAACACTCGCAAAACGTGCTTTCTCGATTTGGCTGTTTGACGCATTTTCGCTCGCTGCATCGGTGCCAAACGAGTTTCAACGATGCAAAACGATGCATTTGCACAAAATAAAGGTTTTTGACACTCGGAGACCGAGTTTACATCCGTGCAACACTCGCAAAACGTGCTTTCTCGATTTGGCTGTTTGACGCATTTTCGCTCGCTGCATCGGTGCCAAACGAGTTTCAACGATGCAAAACGATGCATTTGCACAAAATAAAAGTTTTTAACACTCGGAGACCGAGTTTACATGCGTGCAACACTCGCAAAACGTGCTTTCTCGATTTGGCTGTTTGACGCATTTTCGCTCGCTGCATCGGTGCCAAACGAGTTTCAACGATGCAAAACGATGCATTTGCACAAAATAAAGGTTTTTGACACTCGGAGACCGAGTTTAAATGCGTGCAACACTCGCAAAACGTGCTTTCTCGATTTGGCTGTTTGACGCATTTTCGCTCGCTGCATCGGTGCCAAACGAGTTTCAACGATGCAAAACTATGCATTTGCACAAAATAAAGGTTTTTGACACTCGGAGACCGAGTTTACATGCGTGCAACACTCGCAAAACGTGCTTTCTCGATTTGGCTGTTTGACGCATTTTCGCTCGCTGCATCGGTGCCAGACGAGTTTCAACGATGCAAAACGATGCATTTGCACAAAATAAAGGTTTTTGACACTCGGAGACCGAGTTTACATGCGTGCAACACTCGCAAAACGGGATTTCTCGATTTGGCGGTTTGACGCATTTTCGCTCGCCGCATCGGTGCCAAGCGAGTTTCAACGATGCAAAACGATGCATTTGCACAAAATAAAAGTTTTTGTCACTCGGCGACCGAGTTTACATGCGTGCAGCACTCGCAAAACGCGATTTCTCGATTTGGCTGATTGACACTTTTTCGCTCGCGGTATTGGTGCCAAACGAATTTCAACGATGCAAGACGATGCATTTGAACAAAATAAAGGTTTTTGACACTCGGAGACCGAGTTTACATGCGTGCAACACTCGCAAAACGTGCTTTCTCGATTTGGCTGTTTGACGCATTTTCGCTCGCTGCATCGGTGCCAAACGAGTTTCAACGATGCAAAACGATGCATTTGCACAAAATAAAGGTTTCTGACACTCGGAGACCGAGTTTACATGCGTGCAACACTCGCAAAACGTGCTTTCTCGATTTGGCTGTTTGACGCATTTTCGCTCGCTGCATCGGTGCCAAACGAGTTTCAACGATGCAAAACGATGCATTTGCACAAAATAAAGGTTTTTGACACTCGGAGACCGAGTTCACATGCGTGCAACACTCGCAAAACGTGCTTTCTCGATTTGGCTGTTTGACGCATTTTCGCTCGCTGCATCGGTGCCAAACGAGTTTCAACGATGCAAAACGATGCATTTGCACAAAACAAAGGTTTTTGACACTCGGAGACCGAGTTTACATGCGTGCAACACTCGCAAAACGTGCTTTCTCGATTTGGCTGTTTGACGCATTTTCGCTCGCTGCATCGGTGCCAAACCAGTTTCAACGATGCAAAACGATGCATTTGCACAAAATAAAGGTTTTTGACACTCGGAGACCGAGTTTACATGCGTGCAATACTCGCAAAATGTGCTTTCTCGATTTGGCTGTTTGACGCATTTTCGCTCGCTGCATTGGTGCCAAACAAGTTTCAACGATGCAAAACGATGCATTTGCACAAAATAAAGGTTTTTGACACTCGGAGACCGAGTTTACATGCGTGCAACACTCGCAAAACGGGATTTCTCGATTTGGCGGTTTGACGCATTTTCGCTCGCCGCATCGGTGCCAAACGAGTTTCAACGATGCAAAACGATGCATTTGCACAAAATAAAGGTTTTTGACACTCGGAGACCGAGTTTAAATGCGTGCAACACTCGCAAAACGTGCTTTCTCGATTTGGCTGTTTGACGCATTTTCGCTCGCTGCATCGGTGCCAAACGAGTTTCAACGATGCAAAACGATGCATTTGCACAAAATAAAGGTTTTTGACACTCGGAGACCGAGTTTACATGCGTGCAACACTCGCAAAACGTGCTTTCTCGATTTGGCTGTTTGACGCATTTTCGCTCGCTGCATCGGTGCCAAACGAGTTTCAACGATGCAAAACGATGCATTTGCACAAAATAAAGGTTTTTGACACTCGGAGACCGAGTTTACATGCGTGCAACACTCGCAAAACGTGCTTTCTCGATTTGGCTGTTTGACGCATGTTCGCTCGGGGCATCGGTGCCAAACGAGTGTTAACGATGCAAAATGATGGATTTGCACAAAATAAAGGTTTTTGACATTCGGAGACCGAGTCAACATGCGTGCAACACTCGCAAAACGCGATTTCTCGACTTGGCTGATTGACGCTTTTTCACTCGCGGCATCGGTGCCAAACGAGTTTCAACGATGCAAAACGATGCATTTGCACAAAATAAAGGTTTTTGACACTCGGAGACCGAGTTTACATGCGTGCAACACTCGCAAAACGTGCTTTCTCGATTTGGCTGTTTGACGCATTTTCGCTCGCTGCATCGGTGCCAAACGAGTTTCAACGATGCAAAACGATGCATTTGCACAAAATAAAGGTTTTTGACACTCGGAGACCGAGTTTACATGCGTGCAACACTCGCAAAACGTGCTTTCTCGATTTGGCTGTTTGACGCATTTTCGCTCGCTGCATCGGTGCCAAACGAGTTTCAACGATGCAAAACGATGCATTTGCACAAAATAAAGGTTTTTGACACTCGGAGACCGAGTTTACATGCGTGCAACACTCGCAAAACGTGCTTTCTCGATTTGGCTGTTTGACGCATGTTCGCTCGGGGCATCGGTGCCAAACGAGTGTTAACGATGCAAAACGATGGATTTGCACAAAATAAAGGTTTTTGACATTCGGAGACCGAGTCTACATGCGTGCAACACTCGCAAAACGCGATTTCTCGACTTAGCTGATTGACGCTTTTTCACTCGCGGCATCGGTGCCAAACGAGTTTCAACGATGCAAAACGATGCATTTGCACAAAATAAAGGTTTTTGACACTCGGAGACCGAGTTTACATGCGTGCAACACTCGCAAAACGTGCTTTCTCGATTTGGCTGTTTGACGCATTTTCGCTCGCTGCATCGGTGCCAAACGAGTTTCAACGATGCAAAACGATGCATTTGCACAAAATAAAGGTTTTTGACACTCGGAGACCGAGTTTACATGCGTGCAACACTCGCAAAACGTGCTTTCTCGATTTGGCTGTTTGACGCATTTTCGCTCGCTGCATCGGTGCCAAACGAGTTTCAACGATGCAAAACGATGCATTTGCACAAAATAAAGGTTTTTGACACTCGGAGACCGAGTTTACATGCGTGCAACACTCGCAAAACGGGATTTCTCGATTTGGCGGTTTGACGCATTTTCGCTCGCCGCATCGGTGCCAAGCGAGTTTCAACGATACAAAACGATGCATTTGCACAAAATAAAAGTTTTTGTCACTCGGCGACCGAGTTTACATGCGTGCAGCACTCGCAAAACGCGATTTCTCGATTTGGCTGATTGACACTTTTTCGCTCGCGGCATTGGTGCCAAACGAATTTCAACGATGCAAAACGATGCATTTGTACAAAATAAAGGTTTTTGACACTCGGAGACCGAGTTTACATGCGTGCAACACTCGCAAAACGTGCTTTCTCGATTTGGCTGTTTGACGCATTTTCGCTCGCTGCATCGTTGCCAAACGAGTTTCAACGATGCAAAACTATGCATTTGCACAAAATAAAGGTTTTTGACACTCGGAGACCGAGTTTACATGCGTGCAACACTCGCAAAACGTGCTTTCTCGATTTGGCTGTTTGACGCATTTTCGCTGACTGCATCGGTGCCAAACGAGTTTCAACGATGCAAAACGATGCATTTGCACAAAATAAAGGTTTTTGACACTCGGAGACCAAGTTTACATGCGTGCAACACTCGCAAAACGTGATTTCTCGATTTGGCTGTTTGACGCATTTTCGCTCGCTGCATCGGTGCCAAACGAGTTTCAACGATGCAAAACGATGCATTTGCACAAAATAAAGGTTTTTGACACTCGGAGACCGAGTTTACATGCGTGCAACACTCGCAAAACGTGCTTTCTCGATTTGGCTGTTTGACGCATTTTCGGTCGCTGCATCGGTGCCAAACGAGTTTCAACGATGCAAAACGATGCATTTGCACAAAATAAAGGTTTTTGACACTCGGAGACCGAGTTTACATGCGTGCAACACTCGCAAAACGTGCTTTATCGATTTGGCTGTTTGACGCATTTTCGCTCGCTGCATCGGTGCCAAACGAGTTTCAACGATGCAAAACGATGCATTTGCACAAAATAAAGGTTTTTGACACTCGGAGACCGAGTTTACATGCGTGCAATACTCGCAAAACGTGCTTTCTCGATTTGGCTGTTTGACGCATTTTCGCTCGCTGCATCGGTGCCAAACGAGTTTCAACGATGCAAAACGATGCATTTGCACAAAATAAAGGTTTTTGACACTCGGAGACCGAGTTTACATGCGTGCAACACTCGCAAAACGTGCTTTCTCGATTTGGCGGTTTGACGCATTTTCGCTCGCCGCATCGGTGCCAAGCGAGTTTCAACGATGCAAAACGATGCATTTGCACAAAATAAAAGTTTTTGTCACTCGGCGACCGAGTTTACATGCGTGCAGCACTCGCAAAACGCGATTTCTCGATTTGGCTGATTGACACTTTTTCGCTCGCGGCATTGGTGCCAAACGAATTTCAACGATGCAAAACGATGCATTTGCACAAAATAAAGGTTTTTGACACTCGGAGACCGAGTTTACATGCGTGCAACACTCGCAAAACGTGCTTTCTCGATTTGGCTGTTTGACGCATTTTCGCTCGCTGCATCGGTGCCAAACGAGTTTCAACGATGCAAAACGATGCATTTGCACAAAATAAAGGTTTTTGACACTCGGAGACCGAGTTTACATGCGTGCAACACTCGCAAAACGTGCTTTCTCGATTTGGCTGTTTGACGCATTTTCGCTCGCTGCATCGGTGCCAAACGAGTTTCAACGATGCAAAACGATGCATTTGCACAAAATAAAGGTTTTTGACACTCGGAGACCGAGTTTACATGCGTGCAACACTCGCAAAACGGGATTTCTCGATTTGGCGGTTTGACGCATTTTCGCTCGCCGCATCGGTGCCAAGCGAGTTTCAACGATGCAAAACGATGCATTTGCACAAAATAAAAGTTTTTGTCACTCGGCGACCGAGTTTACATGCGTGCAGCACTCGCAAAACGCGATTTCTCGATTTGGCTGATTGACACTTTTTCGCTCGCGGCATTGGTGCCAAACGAATTTCAACGATGCAAAACGATGCATTTGTACAAAATAAAGGTTTTTGACACTCGGAGACCGAGTTTACATGCGTGCAACACTCGCAAAACGTGCTTTCTCGATTTGGCTGTTTGACGCATTTTCGCTCGCTGCATCGGTGCCAAACGAGTTTCAACGATGCAAAACGATGCATTTGCACAAAATAAAGGTTTTTGACACTCGGAGACCAAGTTTACATGCGTGCAACACTCGCAAAACGTGATTTCTCGATTTGGCTGTTTGACGCATTTTCGCTCGCTGCATCGGTGCCAAACGAGTTTCAACGATGCAAAACGATGCATTTGCACAAAATAAAGGTTTTTGACACTCGGAGACCGAGTTTACATGCGTGCAACACTCGCAAAACGTGCTTTCTCGATTTGGCTGTTTGACGCATTTTCGGTCGCTGCATCGGTGCCAAACGAGTTTCAACGATGCAAAACGATGCATTTGCACAAAATAAAGGTTTTTGACACTCGGAGACCGAGTTTACATGCGTGCAACACTAGCAAAACGTGCTTTCTCGATTTGGCTGTTTGACGCATTTTCGCTCGCTGCATCGGTGCCAAACGAGTTTCAACGATGCAAAACGATGCATTTGCACAAAATAAAGGTTTTTGACACTCGGAGACCGAGTTTACATGCGTGCAATACTCGCAAAACGTGCTTTCTCGATTTGGCTGTTTGACGCATTTTCGCTCGCTGCATCGGTGCCAAACGAGTTTCAACGATGCAAAACGATGCATTTGCACAAAATAAAGGTTTTTGACACTCGGAGACCGAGTTTACATGCGTGCAACACTCGCAAAACGTGCTTTCTCGATTTGGCTGTTTGACGCATTTTCGCTCGCTGCATCGGTGCCAAACGAGTTCCAACGATGCAAAACGATGCATTTGCACAAAATAAAGGTTTTTGACACTCGGAGACCGAGTTTACATGCGTGCATCACTCGCAAAACGTGCTTTCTCGATTTGGCTGTTTGACGCATTTTCGCTCGCTGCATCGGTGCCAAACGAGTTTCAACGATGCAAAACGATGCATTTGCACAAAATAAAGGTTTTTGACACTCGGAGACCGAGTTTACATGCGTGCAACACTCGCAAAACGGGATTTCTCGATTTGGCGGTTTGACGCATTTTCGCTCGCCGCATCGGTGCCAAGCGAGTTTCAACGATGCAAAACGATGCATTTGCACAAAATAAAAGTTTTTGTCACTCGGCGACCGAGTTTACATGCGTGCAGCACTCGCAAAACGCGATTTCTCGATTTGGCTGATTGACACTTTTTCGCTCGCGGCATTGGTGCCAAACGAATTTCAACGATGCAAAACGATGCATTTGTACAAAATAAAGGTTTTTGACACTCGGAGACCGAGTTTACATGCGTGCAACACTCGCAAAACGTGCTTTCTCGATTTGGCTGTTTGACGCATTTTCGCTCGCTGCATCGTTGCCAAACGAGTTTCAACGATGCAAAACTATGCATTTGCACAAAATAAAGGTTTTTGACACTCGGAGACCGAGTTTACATGCGTGCAACACTCGCAAAACGTGCTTTCTCGATTTGGCTGTTTGACGCATTTTCGCTCGCTGCATCGGTGCCAAACGAGTTTCAACGATGCAAAACGATGCATTTGCACAAAATAAAGGTTTTTGACACTCGGAGACCAAGTTTACATGCGTGCAACACTCGCAAAACGTGATTTCTCGATTTGGCTGTTTGACGCATTTTCGCTCGCTGCATCGGTGCCAAACGAGTTTCAACGATGCAAAACGATGCATTTGCACAAAATAAAGGTTTTTGACACTCGGAGACCGAGTTTACATGCGTGCAACACTCGCAAAACGTGCTTTCTCGATTTGGCTGTTTGACGCATTTTCGGTCGCTGCATCGGTGCCAAACGAGTTTCAACGATGCAAAACGATGCATTTGCACAAAATAAAGGTTTTTGACACTCGGAGACCGAGTTTACATGCGTGCAACACTCGCAAAACGTGCTTTATCGATTTGGCTGTTTGACGCATTTTCGCTCGCTGCATCGGTGCCAAACGAGTTTCAACGATGCAAAACGATGCATTTGCACAAAATAAAGGTTTTTGACACTCGGAGACCGAGTTTACATGCGTGCAATACTCGCAAAACGTGCTTTCTCGATTTGGCTGTTTGACGCATTTTCGCTCGCTGCATCGGTGCCAAACGAGTTTCAACGATGCAAAACGATGCATTTGCACAAAATAAAGGTTTTTGACACTCGGAGACCGAGTTTACATGCGTGCAACACTCGCAAAACGTGCTTTCTCGATTTGGCGGTTTGACGCATTTTCGCTCGCCGCATCGGTGCCAAGCGAGTTTCAACGATGCAAAACGATGCATTTGCACAAAATAAAAGTTTTTGTCACTCGGCGACCGAGTTTACATGCGTGCAGCACTCGCAAAACGCGATTTCTCGATTTGGCTGATTGACACTTTTTCGCTCGCCGCATCGGTGCCAAGCGAGTTTCAACGATGCAAAACGATGCATTTGCACAAAATAAAGGTTTTTGACACTCGGAGACCGAGTTTACATGCGTGCAACACTCGCAAAACGCGATTTCTCGATTTGGCTGATTGACACTTTTTCGCTCGCGGCATTGGTGCCAAACGAATTTCAACGATGCAAAACGATGCATTTGTACAAAATAAAGGTTTTTGACACTCGGAGACCGAGTTTACATGCGTGCAACACTCGCAAAACGTGCTTTCTCGATTTGGCTGTTTGACGCATTTTCGCTCGCTGCATCGTTGCCAAACGAGTTTCAACGATGCAAAACGATGCATTTGCACAAAATAAAGGTTTTTGACACTCGGAGACCGAGTTTACATGCGTGCAACACTCGCAAAACGTGCTTTCTCGATTTGGCTGTTTGACGCATTTTCGCTCGCTGCATCGGTGCCAAACGAGTTTCAACGATGCAAAACGATGCATTTGCACAAAATAAAGGTTTTTGACACTCGGAGACCGAGTTTACATGCGTGCAACACTCGCAAAACGGGATTTCTCGATTTGGCGGTTTGACGCATTTTCGCTCGCCGCATCGGTGCCAAGCGAGTTTCAACGATGCAAAACGATGCATTTGCACAAAATAAAAGTTTTTGTCACTCGGCGACCGAGTTTACATGCGTGCAGCACTCGTAAAA
Organism: Itoplectis maculator; assembly: GCA_964034905.1. Classification (NCBI taxonomy): domain Eukaryota; kingdom Metazoa; phylum Arthropoda; class Insecta; order Hymenoptera; family Ichneumonidae; genus Itoplectis; species Itoplectis maculator. The sequence goes on from CAXITY010000155.1 coordinate 14,653, forward strand.
CGCGATTTCTCGATTTGGCTGATTGACACTTTTTCGCTCGCGGCATTGGTGCCAAACGAATTTCAACGATGCAAAACGATGCATTTGAACAAAATAAAGGTTTTTGACACTCGGAGACCGAGTTTACATGCGTGCAACACTCGCAAAACGTGCTTTCTCGATTTGGCTGTTTGACGCATTTTCGCTCGCTGCATCGGTGCCAAACGAGTTTCAACGATGCAAAACTATGCATTTGCACAAAATAAAGGTTTTTGACACTCGGAGACCGAGTTTACATGCGTGCAACACTCGCAAAATCGTGCTTTCTCGATTTGGCTGTTTGACGCATTTTCGCTCGCTGCATCGGTGCCAAACGAGTTTCAACGATGCAAAACGATGCATTTGCACAAAATAAAGGTTTTTGACACTCGGAGACCGAGTTTACATGCGTGCAACACTCGCAAAACGTGCTTTCTCGATTTGGCTGTTTGACGCATTTTCGCTCGCTGCATCGGTGCCAAACGAGTTTCAACGATGCAAAACGATGCATTTGCACAAAATAAAGGTTTTTGACACTCGGAGACCGAGTTTACATGCGTGCAACACTCGCAAAACGTGCTTTCTCGATTTGGCTGTTTGACGCATTTTCGGTCGCTGCATCGGTGCCAAACGGGTTTCAACGATGCAAAACGATGCATATGCACAAAATAAAGGTTTTTGACACTCGGAGACCGAGTTTACATGCGTGCAACACTCGCAAAACGTGCTTTCTCGATTTGGCTGTTTGACGCATTTTCGCTCGCTGCATCGGTGCCAAACGAATTTCAACGATGCAAAACGATGCATTTGCACAAAATAAAGGTTTTTGACACTCGGAGACCGAGTTTACATGCGTGCAACACTCGCAAAACGTGCTTTCTCGATTTGGCTGTTTGACGCATTTTCGCTCGCTGCATCGGTGCCAAACGAGTTTCAACGATGCAAAACGATGCATTTGCACAAAATAAAGGTTTTTGACACTCGGAGACCGAGTTTACATGCGTGCAACACTCGCAAAACGTGCTTTCTCGATTTGGCTGTTTGACGCATTTTCGCTCGCTGCATCGGTGCCAAACGAGTTTCAACGATGCAAAACGATGCATTTGCACAAAATAAAGGTTTTTGACACTCGGAGACCGAGTTTAAATGCGTGCAACACTCGCAAAACGTGCTTTCTCGATTTGGCTGTTTGACGCATTTTCGCTCGCTGCATCGGTGCCAAACGAGTTTCAACGATGCAAAACTATGCATTTGCACAAAATAAAGGTTTTTGACACTCGGAGACCGAGTTTACATGCGTGCAACACTCGCAAAACGTGCTTTCTCGATTTGGCTGTTTGACGCATTTTAGCTCGCTGCATCGGTGCCAAACGAGTTTCAACGATGCAAAACGATGCATTTGCACAAAATAAAGGTTTTTGACACTCGGAGACCCAGTTTACATGCGTGCAACACTCGCAAAACGTGCTTTCTCGATTTGGCTGTTTGACGCATTTTCGCTCGCTGCATCGGTGCCAAACGAGTTTCAACGATGCAAAACGATGCATTTGCACAAAATAAAGGTTTCTGACACTCGGAGACCGAGTTTACATGCGTGCAACACTCGCAAAACGTGCTTTCTCGATTTGGCTGTTTGACGCATTTTCGCTCGCTGCATCGGTGCCAAACGAGTTTCAACGATGCAAAACGATGCATTTGCACAAAATAAAGGTTTTTGACACTCGGAGACCGAGTTCACATGCGTGCAACACTCGCAAAACGTGCTTTCTCGATTTGGCTGTTTGACGCATTTTCGCTCGCTGCATCGGTGCCAAACGAGTTTCAACGATGCAAAACGATGCATTTGCACAAAATAAAGGTTTTTGACTCGGAGACCGAGTTTACATGCGTGCAACACTCGCAAAACGTGCTTTCTCGATTTGGCTGTTTGACGCATTTTCGCTCGCTGCATCGGTGCCAAACCAGTTTCAACGATGCAAAACGATGCATTTGCACAAAATAAAGGTTTTTGACACTCGGAGACCGAGTTTACATGCGTGCAACACTCGCAAAACGTGCTTTCTCGATTTGGCTGTTTGACGCATTTTCGCTCGCTGCATCGGTGCCAAACAAGTTTCAACGATGCAAAACGATGCATTTGCACAAAATAAAGGTTTTTGACACTCGGAGACCGAGTTTACATGCGTGCAACACTCGCAAAAAGGGATTTCTCGATTTGGCGGTTTGACGCATTTTCGCTCGCCGCATCGGTGCCAAACGAGTTTCAACGATGCAAAACGATGCATTTGCACAAAATAAAGGTTTTTGACACTCGGAGACCGAGTTTAAATGCGTGCAACACTCGCAAAACGTGCTTTCTCGATTTGGCTGTTTGACGCATTTTCGCTCGCTGCATCGGTGCCAAACGAGTTTCAACGATGCAAAACGATGCATTTGCACAAAATAAAGGTTTTTGACACTCGGAGACCGAGTTTACATGCGTGCAACACTCGCAAAACGTGCTTTCTCGATTTGGCTGTTTGACGCATTTTCGCTCGCTGCATCGGTGCCAAACGAGTTTCAACGATGCAAAACGATGCATTTGCACAAAATAAAGGTTTTTGACTCTCGGAGACCGAGTTTACATGCGTGCAACACTCGCAAAACGTGCTTTCTCGATTTGGCTGTTTGACGCATGTTCGCTCGGGGCATCGGTGCCAAACGAGTGTTAACGATGCAAAACGATGGATTTGCACAAAATAAAGGTTTTTGACATTCGGAGACCGAGTCTACATGCGTGCAACACTCGCAAAACGCGATTTCTCGACTTGGCTGATTGACGCTTTTTCACTCGCGGCATCGGTGCCAAACGAGTTTCAACGATGCAAAACGATGCATTTGCACAAAATAAAAGTTTTTGTCACTCGGCGACCGAGTTTACATGCGTGCAGCACTCGCAAAACGCGATTTCTCGATTTGGCTGATTGACACTTTTTCGCTCGCGGCATTGGTGCCAAACGAATTTCAACGATGCAAAACGATGCATTTGCACAAAATAAAGGTTTTTGACACTCGGAGACCGAGTTAACATGCGTGCAACACTCGCAAAACGGGATTTCTCGATTTGGCGGTTTGACGCATTTTCGCTCGCCGCATCGGTGCCAAGCGAGTTTCAACGATGCAAAACGATGCATTTGCACAAAATAAAAGTTTTTGTCACTCGGCGACCGAGTTTACATGCGTGCAGCACTCACAAAACGCGATTTCTCGATTTGGCTGATTGACACTTTTTCGCTCGCGGCATTGGGGCCAAACGAATTTCAACGATGCAAGACGATGCATTTGAACAAAATAAAGGTTTTTGACACTCGGAGACCGAGTTTACATGCGTGCAACACTCGCAAAACGTGCTTTCTCGATTTGGCTGTTTGACGCATTTTCGCTCGCTGCATCGGTGCCAAACGAGTTTCAACGATGCAAAACGATGCATTTGCACAAAATAAAGGTTTCTGACACTCGGAGACCGAGTTTACATGCGTGCAACACTCGCAAAACGTGCTTTCTCGATTTGGCTGTTTGACGCATTTTCGCTCGCTGCATCGGTGCCAAACGAGTTTCAACGATGCAAAACGATGCATTTGCACAAAATAAAGGTTTTTGACACTCGGAGACCGAGTTCACATGCGTGCAACACTCGCAAAACGTGCTTTCTCGATTTGGCTGTTTGACGCATTTTCGCTCGCTGCATCGGTGCCAAACGAGTTTCAACGATGCAAAACGATGCATTTGCACAAAATAAAGGTTTTTGACACTCGGAGACCGAGTTTACATGCGTGCAACACTCGCAAAACGTGCTTTCTCGATTTGGCTGTTTGACGCATTTTCGCTCGCTGCATCGGTGCCAAACCAGTTTCAACGATGCAAAACGATGCATTTGCACAAAATAAAGGTTTTTGACACTCGGAGACCGAGTTTACATGCGTGCAACACTCGCAAAACGTGCTTTCTCGATTTGGCTGTTTGACGCATTTTCGCTCGCTGCATCGGTGTCAAACGAGTTTCAACGATGCAAAACGATGCATTTGCACAAAATAAAGGTTTCTGACACTCGGAGACCGAGTTTACATGCGTGCAACACTCGCAAAACGTGCTTTCTCGATTTGGCTGTTTGACGCATTTTCGCTCGCTGCATCGGTGCCAAACGAGTTTCAACGATGCAAAACGATGCATTTGCACAAAATAAAGGTTTTTGACACTCGGAGACCGAGTTCACATGCGTGCAACACTCGCAAAACGTGCTTTCTCGATTTGGCTGTTTGACGCATTTTCGCTCGCTGCATCGGTGCCAAACGAGTTTCAACGATGCAAAACGATGCATTTGCACAAAATAAAGGTTTTTGACACTCGGAGACCGAGCTTACATGCGTGCAACACTCGCAAAACGTGCTTTCTCGATTTGGCTGTTTGACGCATTTTCGCTCGCTGCATCGGTGCCAAACCAGTTTCAACGATGCAAAACGATGCATTTGCACAAAATAAAGGTTTTTGACACTCGGAGACCGAGTTTACATGCGTGCAACACTCGCAAAACGTGCTTTCTCGATTTGGCTGTTTGACGCATTTTCGCTCGCTGCATCGGTGCCAAACAAGTTTCAACGATGCAAAACGATGCATTTGCACAAAATAAAGGTTTTTGACACTCGGAGACCGAGTTTACATGCGTGCAACACTCGCAAAACGGGATTTCTCGATTTGGCGGTTTGACGCATTTTCGCTCGCCGCATCGGTGCCAAACGAGTTTCAACGATGCAAAACGATGCATTTGCACAAAATAAAGGTTTTTGACACTCGGAGACCGAGTTTAAATGCGTGCAACACTCGCAAAACGTGCTTTCTCGATTTGGCTGTTTGACGCATTTTCGCTCGCTGCATCGGTGCCAAACGAGTTTCAACGATGCAAAACGATGCATTTGCACAAAATAAAGGTTTTTGACACTCGGAGACCGAGTTTACATGCGTGCAACACTCGCAAAACGTGCTTTCTCGATTTGGCTGTTTGACGCATTTTCGCTCGCTGCATCGGTGCCAAACGAGTTTCAACGATGCAAAACGATGCATTTGCACAAAATAAAGGTTTTTGACACTCGGAGACCGAGTTTACATGCGTGCAACACTCGCAAAACGTGCTTTCTCGATTTGGCTGTTTGACGCATGTTCGCTCGGGGCATCGGTGCCAAACGAGTGTTAACGATGCAAAACGATGGATTTGCACAAAATAAAGGTTTTTGACATTCGGAGACCGAGTCTACATGCGTGCAACACTCGCAAAACGCGATTTCTCGACTTGGCTGATTGACGCTTTTTCACTCGCGGCATCGGTGCCAAACGAGTTTCAACGATGCAAAACGATGCATTTGCACAAAATAAAGGTTTTTGACACTCGGAGACCGAGTTTACATGCGTGCAACACTCGCAAAACGTGCTTTCTCGATTTGGCTGTTTGACGCATTTTCGCTCGCTGCATCGGTGCCAAACGAGTTTCAACGATGCAAAACGATGCATTTGCACAAAATAAAGGTTTTTGACACTCGGAGACCGAGTTTACATGCGTGCAACACTCGCAAAACGGGATTTCTCGATTTGGCGGTTTGACGCATTTTCGCTCGCCGCATCGGTGCCAAGCGAGTTTCAACGATGCAAAACGATGCATCTGCACAAAATAAAAGTTTTTGTCACTCGGCGACCGAGTTTACATGCGTGCAGCACTCGCAAAACGCGATTTCTCGATTTGGCTGATTGACACTTTTTCGCTCGCGGCATTGGTGCCAAACGAATTTCAACGATGCAAAACAATGCATTTGAACAAAATAAAGGTTTTTGACACTCGGAGACCGAGTTTACATGCGTGCAACACTCGCAAAACGTGCTTTCTCGATTTGGCTGTTTGACGCATTTTCGCTCGCTGCATCGGTGCCAAACGAGTTTCAACGATGCAAAACGATGCATTTGCACAAAATAAAGGTTTTTGACACTCGGAGACCGAGTTTACATCCGTGCAACACTCGCAAAACGTGCTTTCTCGATTTGGCTGTTTGACGCATTTTCGCTCGCTGCATCGGTGCCAAACGAGTTTCAACGATGCAAAACGATGCATTTGCACAAAATAAAAGTTTTTAACACTCGGAGACCGAGTTTACATGCGTGCAACACTCGCAAAACGTGCTTTCTCGATTTGGCTGTTTGACGCATTTTCGCTCGCTGCATCGGTGCCAAACGAGTTTCAACGATGCAAAACGATGCATTTGCACAAAATAAAGGTTTTTGACACTCGGAGACCGAGTTCACATGCGTGCAACACTCGCAAAACGTGCTTTCTCGATTTGGCTGTTTGACGCATTTTCGCTCGCTGCATCGGTGCCAAACGAGTTTCAACGATGCAAAACGATGCATTTGCACAAAATAAAGGTTTTTGACACTCGGAGACCGAGTTTACATGCGTGCAACACTCGCAAAACGTGCTTTCTCGATTTGGCTGTTTGACGCATTTTCGCTCGCTGCATCGGTGCCAAACCAGTTTCAACGATGCAAAACGATGCATTTGCACAAAATAAAGGTTTTTGACACTCGGAGACCGAGTTTACATGCGTGCAACACTCGCAAAACGTGCTTTCTCGATTTGGCTGTTTGACGCATTTTCGCTCGCTGCATCGGTGCCAAACAAGTTTCAACGATGCAAAACGATGCATTTGCACAAAATAAAGGTTTTTGACACTCGGAGACCGAGTTTACATGCGTGCAACACTCGCAAAACGGGATTTCTCGATTTGGCGGTTTGACGCATTTTCGCTCGCCGCATCGGTGCCAAACGAGTTTCAACGATGCAAAACGATGCATTTGCACAAAATAAAGGTTTTTGACACTCGGAGACCGAGTTTAAATGCGTGCAACACTCGCAAAACGTGCTTTCTCGATTTGGCTGTTTGACGCATTTTCGCTCGCTGCATCGGTGCCAAACGAGTTTCAACGATGCAAAACGATGCATTTGCACAAAATAAAGGTTTTTGACACTCGGAGACCGAGTTTACATGCGTGCAACACTCGCAAAACGTGCTTTCTCGATTTGGCTGTTTGACGCATTTTCGCTCGCTGCATCGGTGCCAAACGAGTTTCAACGATGCAAAACGATGCATTTGCACAAAATAAAGGTTTTTGACACTCGGAGACCGAGTTTACATGCGTGCTACACTCGCAAAACGTGCTTTCTCGATTTGGCTGTTTGACGCATGTTCGCTCGGGGCATCGGTGCCAAACGAGTGTTAACGATGCAAAACGATGGATTTGCACAAAATAAAGGTTTTTGACATTCGGAGACCGAGTCTACATGCGTGCAACACTCGCAAAACGCGATTTCTCGACTTGGCTGATTGACGCTTTTTCACTCGCGGCATCGGTGCCAAACGAGTTTCAACGATGCAAAACGATGCATTTGCACAAAATAAAGGTTTTTGACACTCGGAGACCGAGTTTACATGCGTGCAACACTCGCAAAACGTGCTTTCTCGATTTGGCTGTTTGACGCATTTTCGCTCGCTGCATCGGTGCCAAACGAGTTTCAACGATGCAAAACGATGCATTTGCACAAAATAAAGGTTTTTGACACTCGGAGACCGAGTTTACATGCGTGCAACACTCGCAAAACGGGATTTCTCGATTTGGCGGTTTGACGCATTTTCGCTCGCCGCATCGGTGCCAAGCGAGTTTCAACGATGCAAAACGATGCATCTGCACAAAATAAAAGTTTTTGTCACTCGGCGACCGAGTTTACATGCGTGCAGCACTCGCAAAACGCGATTTCTCGATTTGGCTGATTGACACTTTTTCGCTCGCGGCATTGGTGCCAAACGAATTTCAACGATGCAAAACAATGCATTTGAACAAAATAAAGGTTTTTGACACTCGGAGACCGAGTTTACATGCGTGCAACACTCGCAAAACGTGCTTTCTCGATTTGGCTGTTTGACGCATTTTCGCTCGCTGCATCGGTGCCAAACGAGTTTCAACGATGCAAAACGATGCATTTGCACAAAATAAAGGTTTTTGACACTCGGAGACCGAGTTTACATGCGTGCAACACTCGCAAAACGGGATTTCTCGATTTGGCGGTTTGACGCATTTTCGCTCGCCGCATCGGTGCCAAGCGAGTTTCAACGATGCAAAACGATGCATCTGCACAAAATAAAAGTTTTTGTCACTCGGCGACCGAGTTTACATGCGTGCAGCACTCGCAAAACGCGATTTCTCGATTTGGCTGATTGACACTTTTTCGCTCGCGGCATTGGTGCCAAACGAATTTCAACGATGCAAAACAATGCATTTGAACAAAATAAAGGTTTTTGACACTCGGAGACCGAGTTTACATGCGTGCAACACTCGCAAAACGTGCTTTCTCGATTTGGCTGTTTGACGCATTTTCGCTCGCTGCATCGGTGCCAAACGAGTTTCAACGATGCAAAACGATGCATTTGCACAAAATAAAGGTTTTTGACACTCGGAGACCGAGTTTACATCCGTGCAACACTCGCAAAACGTGCTTTCTCGATTTGGCTGTTTGACGCATTTTCGCTCGCTGCATCGGTGCCAAACGAGTTTCAACGATGCAAAACGATGCATTTGCACAAAATAAAAGTTTTTAACACTCGGAGACCGAGTTTACATGCGTGCAACACTCGCAAAACGTGCTTTCTCGATTTGGCTGTTTGACGCATTTTCGCTCGCTGCATCGGTGCCAAACGAGTTTCAACGATGCAAAACGATGCATTTGCACAAAATAAAGGTTTTTGACACTCGGAGACCGAGTTTAAATGCGTGCAACACTCGCAAAACGTGCTTTCTCGATTTGGCTGTTTGACGCATTTTCGCTCGCTGCATCGGTGCCAAACGAGTTTCAACGATGCAAAACTATGCATTTGCACAAAATAAAGGTTTTTGACACTCGGAGACCGAGTTTACATGCGTGCAACACTCGCAAAACGTGCTTTCTCGATTTGGCTGTTTGACGCATTTTCGCTCGCTGCATCGGTGCCAGACGAGTTTCAACGATGCAAAACGATGCATTTGCACAAAATAAAGGTTTTTGACACTCGGAGACCGAGTTTACATGCGTGCAACACTCGCAAAACGGGATTTCTCGATTTGGCGGTTTGACGCATTTTCGCTCGCCGCATCGGTGCCAAGCGAGTTTCAACGATGCAAAACGATGCATTTGCACAAAATAAAAGTTTTTGTCACTCGGCGACCGAGTTTACATGCGTGCAGCACTCGCAAAACGCGATTTCTCGATTTGGCTGATTGACACTTTTTCGCTCGCGGTATTGGTGCCAAACGAATTTCAACGATGCAAGACGATGCATTTGAACAAAATAAAGGTTTTTGACACTCGGAGACCGAGTTTACATGCGTGCAACACTCGCAAAACGTGCTTTCTCGATTTGGCTGTTTGACGCATTTTCGCTCGCTGCATCGGTGCCAAACGAGTTTCAACGATGCAAAACGATGCATTTGCACAAAATAAAGGTTTCTGACACTCGGAGACCGAGTTTACATGCGTGCAACACTCGCAAAACGTGCTTTCTCGATTTGGCTGTTTGACGCATTTTCGCTCGCTGCATCGGTGCCAAACGAGTTTCAACGATGCAAAACGATGCATTTGCACAAAATAAAGGTTTTTGACACTCGGAGACCGAGTTCACATGCGTGCAACACTCGCAAAACGTGCTTTCTCGATTTGGCTGTTTGACGCATTTTCGCTCGCTGCATCGGTGCCAAACGAGTTTCAACGATGCAAAACGATGCATTTGCACAAAATAAAGGTTTTTGACACTCGGAGACCGAGTTTACATGCGTGCAACACTCGCAAAACGTGCTTTCTCGATTTGGCTGTTTGACGCATTTTCGCTCGCTGCATCGGTGCCAAACCAGTTTCAACGATGCAAAACGATGCATTTGCACAAAATAAAGGTTTTTGACACTCGGAGACCGAGTTTACATGCGTGCAATACTCGCAAAATGTGCTTTCTCGATTTGGCTGTTTGACGCATTTTCGCTCGCTGCATTGGTGCCAAACAAGTTTCAACGATGCAAAACGATGCATTTGCACAAAATAAAGGTTTTTGACACTCGGAGACCGAGTTTACATGCGTGCAACACTCGCAAAACGGGATTTCTCGATTTGGCGGTTTGACGCATTTTCGCTCGCCGCATCGGTGCCAAACGAGTTTCAACGATGCAAAACGATGCATTTGCACAAAATAAAGGTTTTTGACACTCGGAGACCGAGTTTAAATGCGTGCAACACTCGCAAAACGTGCTTTCTCGATTTGGCTGTTTGACGCATTTTCGCTCGCTGCATCGGTGCCAAACGAGTTTCAACGATGCAAAACGATGCATTTGCACAAAATAAAGGTTTTTGACACTCGGAGACCGAGTTTACATGCGTGCAACACTCGCAAAACGTGCTTTCTCGATTTGGCTGTTTGACGCATTTTCGCTCGCTGCATCGGTGCCAAACGAGTTTCAACGATGCAAAACGATGCATTTGCACAAAATAAAGGTTTTTGACACTCGGAGACCGAGTTTACATGCGTGCAACACTCGCAAAACGTGCTTTCTCGATTTGGCTGTTTGACGCATGTTCGCTCGGGGCATCGGTGCCAAACGAGTGTTAACGATGCAAAATGATGGATTTGCACAAAATAAAGGTTTTTGACATTCGGAGACCGAGTCAACATGCGTGCAACACTCGCAAAACGCGATTTCTCGACTTGGCTGATTGACGCTTTTTCACTCGCGGCATCGGTGCCAAACGAGTTTCAACGATGCAAAACGATGCATTTGCACAAAATAAAGGTTTTTGACACTCGGAGACCGAGTTTACATGCGTGCAACACTCGCAAAACGTGCTTTCTCGATTTGGCTGTTTGACGCATTTTCGCTCGCTGCATCGGTGCCAAACGAGTTTCAACGATGCAAAACGATGCATTTGCACAAAATAAAGGTTTTTGACACTCGGAGACCGAGTTTACATGCGTGCAACACTCGCAAAACGTGCTTTCTCGATTTGGCTGTTTGACGCATTTTCGCTCGCTGCATCGGTGCCAAACGAGTTTCAACGATGCAAAACGATGCATTTGCACAAAATAAAGGTTTTTGACACTCGGAGACCGAGTTTACATGCGTGCAACACTCGCAAAACGTGCTTTCTCGATTTGGCTGTTTGACGCATGTTCGCTCGGGGCATCGGTGCCAAACGAGTGTTAACGATGCAAAACGATGGATTTGCACAAAATAAAGGTTTTTGACATTCGGAGACCGAGTCTACATGCGTGCAACACTCGCAAAACGCGATTTCTCGACTTAGCTGATTGACGCTTTTTCACTCGCGGCATCGGTGCCAAACGAGTTTCAACGATGCAAAACGATGCATTTGCACAAAATAAAGGTTTTTGACACTCGGAGACCGAGTTTACATGCGTGCAACACTCGCAAAACGTGCTTTCTCGATTTGGCTGTTTGACGCATTTTCGCTCGCTGCATCGGTGCCAAACGAGTTTCAACGATGCAAAACGATGCATTTGCACAAAATAAAGGTTTTTGACACTCGGAGACCGAGTTTACATGCGTGCAACACTCGCAAAACGTGCTTTCTCGATTTGGCTGTTTGACGCATTTTCGCTCGCTG
>CAXITY010000156.1:0-30153 GCA_964034905.1 Itoplectis maculator
CTATCATCCCTCCACGGCTGGCAAAATCGTTCTGAATCACCCTGTATATATATTTATATTTTTATATTTATATTATTATTATTTATTTATTTTTTGAATTTTCTCTCCTTTTTCCTTGAATCGCAAGTCATTGATTAATTGAGTTTATGATTATTAATATACGTGATGATGTAAGTAGAGATATTTATTTATTTATTTATTTCCGTTTCCGAGGTACACCCGTGAGGGTTTTACCTTGCTCCCCCCCTAGTTTTTCCCCTCCTATCACTCCCTACCCGCACTTAGCTAAGCTAACCTAACTTCCGTGCGTCCGCAGCCGACTTAGCTACACTGCACCGCATTTGCCGAGGGCACGGGGAAACTGCGGAAAACCCGTGCCGATACAGACGGCATTATATATTTCTGATTCTCCAGTGTATACACGAAAGAAACACATGCTTCTTAAGTGCAGACACCAAAGTTTCTGAAAAATGCCTCCCGCTCACTGTTTGATGCGCCAGTCGATGCACGGCTAAGCGGTCACCCATCCAAGTTACGGCCGCAATCAATGCTGCTTAACTCGTGGGACCGCCGAAGCCGCACTCCGACCGCACACCCATCAGTGTCGGTAGTAGAGATATTTTATCCGAACGATGTAGGCTCCTTATTTTACTCGTCAATTATTTTTGAAATAATTATTTCCTTATTTATGTCTAATTTATTTGGGAATTTGCACCGGGGTTTTTTTTTCTTAACGATGTTTCCTCTCTATAGTCCTGGCGCCCACGTACCTCCTGTGTAAACTAAGAGGTCCATTCGAAAACCTAGGTGGGTCCTTTAGATTTTCGTCTCCTGAATCCGAAAATGTTGGTTATTTTTTCGAAAAAGTGGTAGAACATATTGTTATTAACAATTTAATTGTTTAAACCGCTATATCTCGAAAACTATCGGAGTTATCGAAAAATGTCCAAATGATAAATTGATCCTCTCTTCAAGACGAACAAAAGTTGTTATTACAGTTTTTGCCCAACATGCATAACTTTCCTACTTCTAGCAAGGGAAGCAATTTCAGCGCCGGCCGATGTAGTTTCCGCGTCGAAAACCGTGCGCGCTCGGATCTCAGGTACCGTAGCATCGCATCTATTTGACCTAGCGAAATTTTATGGTAGCGTTTTGAAATCTATAAAATGTAAGCTATACGGTGATCGAAGAAAAAAAATGATATGTCGAAAAATAACAAAATGGCGACGGGTTAAAGGGGGAAAGTTATTCGAAAAAGTGGTTTCACGTTTTTACACATACCTCCGACTCTAATTATCGGATTAAACTTGACCAAAGTTCAATGTAAAGAGATTTATTTTACGAATCTAATGACGTATGGATGATATCGATAGCAACAAAAACGTGGGAGTTACACGCCTTGGAACAAGCAAAAGTTCGATCGCGAAAGCGCACGAAAATCGCTCCACGTTTCAATATGCCATATGTACTCCATATGCGTATTGGTAATTTTCGCATTATAAATAAATAAATTAATACGTTAATAAATTAAATAAATAAACTAATAAGATAATAAATTGGCGAACACAGTTTTTTTTTTTTTTTTTTTTTTTACTGGTGAGCTCTTGCCGATCCGACGCTTTCATTTGTGCCACACATTCTTGCATGTATTTTCTTTTCTGTATGAGCAAAACGAACAGCAATCTATTTCAGCAGCCACGCAACAACAACTCTTTTGTGTACATGCCTTACAATTGCAATTAGGAACCAATTCGTCGACTGGCGGCAGAAGGATGAAGACTCGCCGAGGAACGAGTAGGTCATCATCGACTACGTATCCGAACAAATTCCGGTCAAGCTTTGGAGCGTGAACATCGAGGCACGTCAGCTGTTCGTACGACACGTAGTACGACCTGCGGATGTGCAACTTTATCGATGCACTCGTCGGAGGCAAATCTCGGATACTCATGCATTTCGAATGATGGTAGAGATTGTAGCGCAAATCGTCAAATTTTATGCAGGACTTGTCCTTACGTAAAACTTGCACGAGATATGCTTCGGCTTTGTTTATTGCAGATTCCACGAACGCTTCTACCGAGCTTAGAATACATGACGACTTGTTAATAAAAGAACGCCTGAGATACAACAATGTAACCAATATGTAACGTCCGAATGTTACATCGTAGATTATTAGCCATACATTTATTTATCAATATCAAATGTACAGACGGTGTATTTGTTAATGGGTTCAGATTAATCCAGCAGCAAAGGCCATGCGTAACGCGATTATAATACGCTCTTTCACGCTGCAAACTTCGTTACTTCCAAGTGCTGTAACTCCCACGTTTTTATTGCTATCGATATCATCCATACGTCATTAGATTCGTAAAATAAATCTCTTTACATTGAACTTTGGTCAAGTTCAATCCGATAATTAGAGTCGGAGGTATGTGTAAAAACGTGAAACCACTTTTTCGAATAACTTTCCCCCTTTAACCCGTCGCCATTTTGTTATTTTTCGACATATCATTTTTTTCCTTCGATCATCGTATAGCTTACATTTTATAGATTTCAAAACACTACCATAAAATTTCGCTAGGTCAAATAGATGCGATGCTACGGTACCTGAGATCCGAGCGTGCACGGTTTTCGACGCGGAAACTACATCGGCCGGCGCTGAAATTGCTTCCCTTGCTAGAAGTAGGAAAGTTGTGCATATACGGCAAAAACTGTAATAACAACTTTTGTTCGTCTTGAAGAGAGGATCAATTTATCATTTGGACATTTTTCGATAACTCCGATAGTTTTCGAGATATAGCGGTTTAAACAATTAAATTGTTAATAACAATATGTTCTACCACTTTTTCGAAAAAATAACCAACATTTTCGGATTCAGGAGACGAAAATCTAAAGGACCCACCTAGGTTTTCGAATGGACCTCTTAGTTTACACAGGAGGTACGTGGGCGCCAGGACTACTAGTTTCTGACTAGATTTTACTCGCAGGATAATTTCTTCTGATTCCTCCCGGTAATAGTTACACGAACATAATCAGCTAATTTGCAAATATCTCTTAGACGACTGCCAATTAAAGTTAGCGAGGGTGTGCGCGATCGAATGCATTCACTTATTTCTGTAGACGATTAAATATATGCATAGACAAACAAAATTTAAGCTCGTATATTAGTTAATGTAGGGTTAATATATCAATACGCGTTCATAACTGCTGCCGTTTGAGTGTCATTACTTATTTATTTGATATTTTATATAGTAGACAAGGGAAATTAACAAAATACAACGAACATGTTTGCAATACGAGTGTCAAGTGATATATCGGTATGACCGTAATACGTGTATTATATATTTATGAAATAAATTTCCTGCCATCTCTCTTTAATTGAAACTTAAAGTTTTTCCTTTATTGATTATTATATGTATATATTTCATTATTTATTATTTTTTTTTTTTTTTTTTTGCTTCATTCAACAGTAAAATCCCGATTATATAGTGGAATTTTACCTGGGTATCTATGCTAAAAATTTCCAATTTGCATTGTCCGTGGTAACTTGGTCAGGGCATAATTTTCCGATCGTTATCTCGTTATCATAAATTCGTGTCCTGAGAGATAGCAAATGTCGTTTTTATTATTTTATTTTTTCTTTTTCATACTTTGTCCGTTCGACAATTAGCGCCTGGTGGTGTCTTTCCTTGTTCAAGGATTTCCCTATCTCCCTCCTACACATAGGGGTCTTTCCCATTCGGTGTTGGTCCGGAGGGGGGCCTGACGCTGCCTATGGTGGGGTGACTCTTGGGTCGTGGCATTTGGACTCCGGCTCGTGCCTCGGAAAAAGCGTGGGTGGGGGTAAAATTTCGGCGGCCCGAGATTTCTTGACTTGCGGCCGGCTTTTTCCGAGCAGCTTCATTCTGTTCTTGATCTTTCGACTATTCGGTCGACATTCATTTTGAGAGAAAAAGAAAAAGTGAAGTGAGTTGCGAAAAAAATGGCTTCCTTCAACGAAGTTTTTCTGAACATCGAGGAAGAAGTTTCGGCGATAGTTCACGCGTTGGCCGGATTTGTTTTCCCGGTGCCGGACGGGGCGGACTACACGGGCGAGAATTTCTTTCGTGTAAGAAGGCGCCGATTAACTCAGCGACTTTTCTCTTATGGGTGAGTTCGTTTGCTGCTTTTTTTCTCTCTTTTTTTTTCTCTCTCCCCCTTCTTTTTTATTACTAATTTTTTTTTATGCATTTCTTTTTCAGGTGGGAACATACGTTCCAGGAGGATGGCGCCCTGCGGGAATTATTCGACCAAGGCCCAATTTACGAGGCTCGATATATAGGGCACTGGCGCTTTTGGGTGCCCGAGGCTTATTGGGTGCGGTACGAGGCCGCGACGGCCTTGCTATTGGACGGCCTGGTCCCGCGGGATGAAACTTTCCCGGGGGAGTGGGCTTATTGGCTCGCGATGGCGTCGGGCCTGCCGGTCCGAGACACGCACGGGAGGTATGCTGGCTTTTGATTTATTTATTAGAGAGCCCCAACCCGAGCCCTCCAAATTTTTTAGCTTCGCCCCCTTTCAATTTTAACTTCGTCCCCCTTTTTTTTTTGTTTTTGTGTGTATCAAATATATATATGTTTTAATAAAATCATTTTTCTGTATCTTGTGCGTTAGATTGCTTCCCTTCCTTTACGTTTTTTAAGTAAATAGAGGTCCGTATGCGCTCTGCGCATGCCTCTCAAATAGCCATTTAATTCGTTCCATGGGCCGAGGAATCGTTCCCCCATGCGCTCCACTCAAACATTTTTCCAGGTGGCCAAGGGAGACGACCAGCGATGGCCCAGGACCTAATGACGAACCTCGGCAATTTCGCACTTCGGGTTCCTGGTGGGGCTTGCGCCGTGCCGGACAATGTTTTCTCTCTTTTTTTTTTTAAAACCTTCCTCCTTTTTTTTTTTAGGTTCACCCCTTTTTTTTCAGCAATGATATATGTAAGATTCTGCGAGTAGGGGTCGTCTCCTCCCCACTTACAGGGTGTCTCTTCCTTTTGCTTCTCGCTCTCTCTCTCTCTTCTTTCTTTTTTTTTTTTTCTCTCCCGGTCGAGCAATGCTCCCGTAATTTGAAATATATATATTTTTTTCCTGTTGGTTGAGCAATGCTCCCATGATTTAAAATATAAAAAAAAAATTTTTTTTTCCTCTCTTTTTTTTCGGTCGAGCACTGCTCCCATAATTTGAAATATAAATTTTTTTCTCTTTTTTTTCGGTCGAGCAATGCTCCCACAATTTGAAATATAATTTTTTTTTTTTTTTTTTACATTAAATAGTGCTTTTAGTCGTGGTTAATTTCGGTAAGGGAAAGAGTTTATTTTAGTAAAAATTTATTCATCTTGCGTGGTATTTTTTTGTTTGTGCTTGATATCGTACGAGTCTTTTACTACGTGTGGATAGATTGGTTAATGGGGTGTCAGCGGTAGGGTAGGTCAGGGACGGCCTTTTGGGGCCTAGGTAGGGATGGGTTGGAGTGTCCTCAGACCCGACCGTGTGGCCCAACCTTCACAGAGGTGTTCAGATTTCATCATAGGACGTTTTTTTTTTTTTTTTTTTTTTTTTTTTATTAGTAGTAATCAGTTTGTTAATGTTAACCGGGCATTACTTTTCAGGGTAAATCATATTTTAACCAATAGTCACAACTTTCCTCGTTTTTAGGCACTCACGTTTTAAAAAAACGCACCAGGAGTGCCTATTGAAATCGCTTTCCTGGGTCTAAATTAGGTTTTAACGGACAAAAATTGATATATTTCAAATGTATTAACTTTTTTTAGTTCAGATATCTTTAACATAGTAAAATACATATTCTTGACATAAAATAATAAGGAAATTGCATTGCTAAAGATATTTTTTACTGCGGACCAGATTTTGTGTTACCCGGACGTCCGTATCACTCAGTGGCTCTGGACTGAACAGACCGAACAAGTTGAAATTTGGAATATTTCTTAGTCTAGCACTGGAAAGTATGCCCATGAAGTATGGTAATTTTCCAATAATTTTATACAGGAGTTTATTTCAAGAAAATTTGGGTTTTCGGGTCTCAAATTGTGTCCGGAGCCCAATCTCCGCTGTCAACCCAAGAATTTGGCTGAAACTTGCTACAAAATTCTAAAATACCTTAATTCCCATACACTTTTTTTAGTTTTTTCGTTACACTTTTTTTAAGGGGTGAATACCTATCACCAAAATTAAAAAATTACATTTTTAATTACGCATATGTGTACAAGTGAATATTTTCCCACTGCGTACTTGACGTTGGCTATAACTTGCAGCATACTCATATTTTATCTCAATTCAGATGTTTCTTCTCTTATATTTGCCATAAGATCATTTTAGAGTGGTAATGTCACGTTCCGCGTTCTTATTATTTCCTTTATTTCAAAGATAAAAACATTTGACATTTTTTTTCATTTAATATTTGTTCATCATATTATTTTTCGCGCACGAGGTTCCGGCGTCAAGTTCGGATAAGTCAGCCCGCCGCATTCAGAGTGCAATTGGACACCGGGATGCGGCGGACGTGACAAAATACAAATTATCCCGAGACCGACTACCGCGGCGATTTTTGTTGCTGTGCGGGAACTGCCGATTTCGCTAAATACCCCGCTCGTCGGCCGACGGCAGTTAGACTGTCGGACCACGAGGGGAGATCAGTCTGCTTCTATCCTCCGAATTGTTGGAATCGGCTCCACTGAATAGCGTCCGCATAGTGGCAATAATTCTCCCGAAAATTATTCCAAGTCCGGTAACACCGAAGACCCGGAGTGTACGGAATTTCGGGAGTTGCTCGCGTTGCGGGGATAAGTCTATCGGTGATGATTAAGAATTAAACTTCCGCCACGAACGTTCCGTCGTGTAAATTATAAGTGCGTAAAGTGTGCAGCGTGTGAGTGCGAGCGTGCGGGTGCCACCGATTGTGGGAGTGCCCGATTTTGAGCCTGCAGGCGTGCGCGCAGCGTGTGCGTCAGCTCACACACCGCCGACGAATTGTAAGTGTGTGTGCGTGTGTGTGTAACACTACCAGAATGAATGAGAATAATTTTGTACCGACCTGAATCGCCACCGTTGAATATTAAATGTTGATTTAAGCCGATCGAATTAATCGCTCGACCTTTATATTTTATTTTGATTTACTTAATCGTTGGTGTTAACTTTTATCATTGTCGACTTTTATCATTTATTGGATATACAATATATAATCGAATTTTCAACAGATTCCCGTTTATTATTTTCTCGCCCTTTCCGGACTCAGGAACGCCCTGTATGGGGCGCCGATCAGTATCGAATCCCGATAAAAAAATTAAATATAACTCCCGCGCTTCACGCAGGAGGTTAGTACCGTCGCGCGCGAGACCGCTCCGCACGTGACATATTAACTGGTGTCAGAAGTGGGATCTGATACTTTCCTGAGTTTAGAAAGTGCTATGGTTTTTTAAATTCAGTCTTTTCTCTAAACTCTTTTACTAAATTTCACCCCTTATCTTAACCGATATTGGCAATCGGATTCGAATTTAAAAAAAAAAAAAAAAAAAAAAAAAAAAAAAAAAAAACCGCTTTCGTCGGTATCCGTTCCGGCACCCGTGCTCATGGTTCGGATAGAGTACGTGTGGGACGGTGTGGAAGCCCTAGACGCCCCCGAATTAGCAGGAGGCACCGGGAATTTCCTCGTAGACCTCTCCGTCGCTTACAATTTCGTGCGATTAAGCTCACTCGCGTTGGATACCGAGATCACGGGCGACGCGGTAAATATTTCTTTCGCGGACGGGTCTGAACTTCTGTCGCTGGGAACGCTGCTCCTTCACGGGCAGGTATTCCACGCCACGCTAGACCTTCCCCCCGAATTTCAATTCGACGGTATTATCGGTAGCCTTTGATTAGCAAACGCGACTAACGGTAGAGCTAATTATGGCTAACGCCAATGCGGGGAACGATACCACGTCGGCCGAAATTTTGGCCAACGTGACGGCGATGGTCGAGAACTTGGCCATCCAAAACAACTTCTCAAATATTCCCACATTCGATGGGAAGAACATGCCCTTGCGCGACTTTCTGCAGGACGTGCAGAACACATCAACATTTATCCCCGCCGCCGCGGAAACACAATTTGTCAGCGCGGTGATATCCCGCCTCCGAGGGGACGCGCGAAACTGCGTTTACGGGGAATCCATCCAGACCGTCAAACAACTGATTAAATTGCTAAAAGAGCGCCTCGCTCGCGGCAAGACCTACGATTATTACTCCCGCGCGTTGAACACAATCAGAATGAAAAGGGATCAGACTGTAGGTCAATTTTACGATCAAATTAGAATTCTCCTGAGTGGAGGAAGAACCGCGTTCAGGACTCAATTTAATGAGGAGCCCCCGTCATTAGAACACGATCCCCTCCATCAAATTGCTCTAAGCTCGTTTATTGACGGACTGCCCACGACAATTGGCACGGCGGTGGCACTACACGAGCCAAGTACACTCGAAGCTGCGTTCAGGATCGCGGAAAGACTCGCGTTGCACGAGCTGCGCACTAAGGCACGGGATCACGGCAGGGACGACTCGGCACAGGTACTTTTCGCCCCCGCAGCGTCACGATCTCCGTCGCCCGGCGCATCTCGGAACTGGCCACCTCCGCATGGCCAAAATTGGACACCGCCGGCTGATCGAAGCTGGTCTCCGACAGCTGACCGTAGCTGGTCGCCGTCGGCGGACCGAGGCTGGTCACGCCCTGCGAGCCAGGAACGAACGGGGGACCGACCCCCCGGAATTTTGAAGCGGCCAAACGATTTCAGAGATACGCGGCCAAGTCGCGAACAGTTTCGACGGGGTTGCGGACGCAGATTTTGTTGCACTGTGGATAGACGTTGTTTTTGTTGCCCGTGCTGTCCCTGGGTCGCAAGAATGATTCCCGGCGGCCCGCGACAAGTGTGTGGCCGCGAGAGTTGCTGCGCGGCGAGCAGACGCTGTCTGTGCTGCCCATGTTGCCCATGGGGCCGACACACGCCACCGACGGCGACGCCGTTCGACGAGCCTTTAAACGCGCTGGAGGCTCGCCGAGCGGATTCGCCGGCGAGCCGACCGACGGAGAAGGAGATCACGAACCGCGGGAACCGGCCGGGAGATCACCAGTCGTCCGTCCGATTCCTGGAGAACGGCGGCTCGTCCTCTGGACCGCAGCCACCGAAGAAACTCCAGTAGTAGAAATGAAAGCGCCAGAGCTGCGGCGGAAAAAGGGGCGATTTTTCCTGGACACTGGTTCCTCCGCTAGTTTAATTAAATTGACCGCGCTCGACGAGGATTTGATAATCGACACAACGGACAAAATCTGGGTGACGGGATTCACAGAAACAGAAGTACCGACACTCGGGTCCGTATCTCTCCATTTCACAGAAAGACCGACTAAATTTTATGTTATGCGGGCACTGCCGCTGAAAAGCGACGCGTTAATCGGGAAGCCCTACTTTTTCGCGGAGAAAGCGGAGATATCTTTCCATCACAACGCTATGGTCACGATGGACGAACCAATTCGGCCAAAGCATTTCCTCCAGGAATCACCGGCAACCACAGGAAAATCCACGCCGGTTCTACTCGCGAAAACCGTGCCCAGAAAATTTACGTTGCGAGCGCGAATGCGGGAGCAAATTCGTGTACCAATATCGAACGCGGATTTGACTGAGGGTTATCTCCCGCAGATCCAGACTAAACCGGGCGTGTACATAGGAAACGCGATCGTAGGGCAGGAACAGGGCGCTTGCTACGTCCTCGCGATTAATACCCGGTACGAGGACGTCGATATCGAATTAGGCCCCCAAGAACTCGAGCCGTACGAAAGTTGTAGTGACGAGGGCTATTCGAGTCTTCCCGAAAGCGCGGATTCTGCCGACGGCGCTGAGTTTCCCCCCCCCCCCCCCCCCCGGATCGGGTGGAAGCGATAGTGGCAGCCCTCCGACTCGATAGGCTCAACGAAGAGGAGAGAGTCCACGTCCGTCACCTGGTAGAGGAATTCCCGTATATGTACAAGTTACCCGATGACCGGTTAAGATGCACCGATCTCGTGCACCATAAAATCCCGACGGTAGACGACGTCCCAGTAAATACCAAGCAGTATCGGTTTCCCGTCGTTTATCGCAGCGAGCTCGAGCGACAGGTGACGAAGAAGCTCGCGGACGGAGCAATCGTTCACTCGCGGTCTGCATATAATTCGCCCGTCTGGATTGTCCCGAAAAAGGCCGACTCGCAGGGAAATCCACGAATGCGGATGGTCATCGATTTCCGCAAATTAAATGATAAAACGATCTCTGACGCCTATCCCCTGCCCAATATGATCGAGATATTGGAGCAGCTGGGTAAGGCAAATTATTTTTCGACTTTCGACCTGGCCAGCGGATTCCAGCAAATTCCAATGGACCCGGTAGACGCCGCGAAAACCGCATTTTCGACACTCAATGGCCATTACGAGTATGCCCGTATGCCGGAGGGGTTGAAGAATGCGCCCGCGACGTTTCAGCGGCTGATGGATCGCGTGCTTATCGGGCTCCAGGGCACCGAGCTTTTCGTTTACCTCGATGATATCGTCGTATTCGCGGAAACCCTGGAAGAACACAAGGTAAAGGTCCGACGATTAATGCAACGTCTGGAAGAAGCCAACCTGTGTTTAGAGCCAGACAAGTGCGAATTCCTGCGCAGGGAGGTGGCCTACCTGGGTCACATCGTGAGCCAAGACGGCCTACGTATGGATCCCAAGAAGCTAGTAGCCGTGAAACGCTTCCCTGAGCCCAAGACCCAGAAAAACGTGCGGCAATTCCTCGGTCTTGCCGGGTATTACCGACGATTCATCGCGCACTTCTCCGATCGCGCAAGGCCGCTTTCTGACCTGCTCAAAAAGGGGAAAACCTTCCTCTGGGGCCCCGAAGAAAGGCGCAGCTTCCGTGGCCTACGAAAGGCCCTCTGCGCTGAACCGATTTTACAGTACCCGGATTTGTCAAAACAATTCGTACTCACGACCGACGCCTCGGAGTACAGTGCTATTCATCAATGCCTGGACTTGACAGTTCTCGGGTTATCCGTGTGTGTGTGTTATTGTCATTTGTCAAGTTCGGCGAAGTTCGTGCGAGATTCACGTTGATCAGTGTCAAAGTGAAACTGGCGCGGAAGTCAGCTGACAGCGAGGTAACATAACCCGCTCAGTGCGGCGTTGCGTCGCTGCAGGATAAACACAGTTGACGCCTTTTTAAAATCGGTCGGCATTGTCCGAGAAATTCGGGACACTGAAGGGCAAGGACGATGATGTCGAAACGTGGAAGTGCGAAACGTCAAAGTGTAAAGTTCAGCGTAAAGCGCGTAATCGAGGTAAGTTCTATCGTTTTCTTGGGATCGCAGAAAACGTTTTTTTTGTTCACCGGTCCAACCGATCGGGTCAACCGGTTGGATCAATGTCACATTTCGAGATTTTACACTCTGCGCTTGCACCAAAGAAGACTTCTCTGGATCAAGTGTGGAGTGTAAAACCTCAAATAACGTTTTGATGCAAACGGTTGAATCAATCGGTTGGTCCGGTGACAATTTTTTTTATTTCGTAGAAAATATGATTGAATGAAATTGCAATCTTGTTTTTCTTATTAAAAAAAAATTACTCATAATTATCCGTTCGACTGCAATGGATATTTAATGAATGTCAAATTTCGAGAATAAATAACACTTATCGTAAATTTACGCGATTAATTTTTGTATAATTTTCTAAATTTCAAGACCGGTCCAACCGATCGGGCCAACCGGTTTGATCAAAGTCACATTTCAAGATTTTACACTCTGCGCTTGCTCCCAAGAAGACTTCTCTGGATCAAGTGTGGAGTGTAAAACCTCAAATATCGTTTTCATGCAAACGGTTGAATCAATCGGTTGGTCTGGTGACAATTTTTTTTATTTCGTAGAAAATATGATTGAATGAAATTTCAGTCTTGTTTTTCTTATTAAAAAAAAATTACTCATAATTATCCGTTTGACTGCAATGGATATTTAATGAATGTCAAATTTCGAGAATAAATAACATTTATCGTAAATTTACGCGATTAATTTTTGTATAATTTTCTGAACTTCAAGACCGGTCCAACCGATCGGGTCAACCGGTTGGATCAAAGTCACATTTCGAGATTTTACACTCTGCGCTTGCTCCCAAGAAGACTTCTCTGGATCAACTGTGGAGTGTAAAACCTCAAATATCGTTTTCATGCAAACGGTTGAATCAATCGGTTGGTCTGGTGACAATTTTTTTTATTTCGTAGAAAATATGATTGAATGAAATTTCATTCTTGTTTTTCTTATTAAAAAAAATTACTCATAATTATCCGTTTGACTGCAATGGATATTTAATGAATGTCAAATTTCGAGAATAAATAACACTTATCGTAAATTTACGCGATTAATTTTTGTATAATTTTCTGAACTTCAAGACCGGTCCAACCGATCGGGTCAACCGGTTGGATCAAAGTCACATTTCGAGATTTTACACTCTGCGCTTGCTCCCAAGAAGACTTCTCTGGATCAAGTGTGGAGTGTAAAACCTCAAATATCGTTTTCATGCAAACGGTTAAATCAATCGGTTGGTCCGGTGACACTTTTTTTTATTTCGTAGAAAATATGATTGAATGAAATTGCAATCTTGTTTTTCTTATTAAAAAAAATGACTCATAATTATCCGTTCGGCTGCAATTGTTATTTAATGAATGTCAAATTTCGAGAATAAATAACACTTATCGTAAATTTACGCGATTAATTTTTGTATAATTTTCTAAATTTCAAGACCGGTCCAACCGATCGGGCCAACCGGTTTGATCAAAGTCACATTTCGAGATTTTACACTCTGCGCTTGCTCCCAAGAAGACTTCTCTGGATCAAGTGTGGAGTGTAAAACCTCAAATATCGTTTTCATGCAAACGGTTGAATCAATCGGTTGGTCTGGTGACAATTTTTTTTATTTCGTAGATTAATTTTTGTATAATTTTCTGAACTTCAAGACCGGTCCAACCGATCGGGTTAACCGGTTGGATCAAAGTCACATTTCGAGATTTTACACTCTGCGCTTGCTCCAAAGAAGACTTCTCTGGATCAAGTGTGGAGTGTAAAACCTCAAATATCGTTTTCATGCAAACGGTTGAATCAATCGGTTGGTCCGGTGACACTTTTTTTTATTTCGTAGAAAATATGATTGAATGAAATTGCAATATTGTTTTTCTTATTAAAAAAAAATGACTCATAATTATCCGTTCGGCTGCAATTGTTATTTAATGAATTTCAAATTTCGAGAATAAATAACACTTATCGTAAATTTACGCGATTAATTTTTGTATAATTTTCTGAATCTCAAATTGTGACATTCATTGATAGACCGGTGATAATAAATTTTGTTCTACCGTAAAAAATGTTTTATTCTCGCAGGAAACCGGTATTGTTAAATGGATAACCAAATGAATTTTTTTTTGTTAAGAAAATCGAGCCTAAAAATCCATTCAATCGTATTTACTGCGAAATTAACAAAATTTCGCCTTTTTTTCATCAAACCCATTTTGAATCTGTAAATATTAGCAAAATTCATGTTATAACGCATTGTGCATATCAACAAAAAAATCGCAGCGTGTCGAAAACTCTGCTTGGTAAAGTAAACCATCTACTGATCTTTATTCAATGACGGAATCATAAATTCATACAATAATTGATCGTGTATGAATTTATAATTGCCGTAATTACTCTTACGTTGTGAGATGCATTGAAAATCCATTGCAAGTGAACGGATAATTATAAGAAATATTTTTATGATAATAAAATAAATAATATAAATTCATTCAATCCTATTTAATGCACATTTTTAAAAAATTGAGGCCTTTTTTACTAAAATAAAACATTCATTTGTTTAATTTTTTAAATACGTATTGTGACAGGAATTCTGCGATTCCCTGTCCCAAGGCCATAGCCATCGAACAACGAAGGCGGCCCTCTGATTTTTTGGTTACATTGGAGTTAGCGCATCACAAATCTTCCGTTCCCGAATTATATTTTTCGTTATGAGCTATCGCATTTATCTTGTTATCCGTTATCGTTCACGTTACCGTCAGTTATCGATATTATGTTTAGATTTCGGAGTTCTCGTATATGCAATTAGTTGCGATCTCGCGGTCAGGTCACCGAGTTCGTCGCGGTTCAGAGCCAACACAGCGTCTACCCGACGCATTCGGTGAGATCCTCTCAGGTGTATCAATATTTTATTGCAAAGGATCGGTGAAATTCCGACGCTCCCTTGTTGCGGGTGGATGAGAAAAATATTGGGTTAAGTTACGTTTCCCGTTGGAAGGCCGCAGTGGCGAACTCGCGATCGTTCGACTGCTGCGGATCGCCAGATCGCATTTCCGTTTCCGTTTACCGTTTACGTTTATTTAAGGTTTCGTTGTTACGTTTATTATTTCTCTCATCCGCCCCGGAGAGCAAATCTGTTTGAAAACCGCCGCGCTGATTCGGAAACTTTCCCGAGCGAACATCGTCTCAGTCAAATTCCCGTTTAAGCTACGTTTTTGGATCGAGTAATACGCTCGCCGCCCCGAGTGATGCCCACTTGCACACATTCCGATTGGACACAGCCCGATTGGACACACAATATTGGACACATGAAGATTGGACACAAGCCCGATTGGACACATCAACATTGGACACAAGCCCGATTGGACACATCATTATTGGACACATGCCCGATTGGACACATGCCCGATTGGACACAAACCCAATTGGACACATCATTATTGGACACAAGCCCGATTGGACACAAAACCGATTGGACACAATCCCGATTGGACACATCAACATTGGACACAAGCCCGATTGGACACATCATTATTGGACACAAGCCCGATTGGACACATCAACATTGGACACAAGCCCGATTGGACACATCATTATTGGACACAAGCCCGATTGGGCACATCAACATTGGACACAAGCCCGATTGGACACATCATTATTGGACACAAGCCCGATTGGACACATCAATATTGGACACATGCCCGATTGGACACATGCCCGATTGGACACACGCCCGATTGGACACACGCCCGATTGGACACATGCCCGATTGGACACATGCCCGATTGGACACATGCCCGATTGGACACATGCCCGATTGGACACATGCCCGATTGGACACATGCCCGATTGGACACATGCCCGATTGGACACACGCCCGATTGGACACACGCCCGATTGGACACATGCCCGATTGGACACACGCCCGATTGGACACACGCCCGATTGGACACATGCCCGATTGGACACACGCCCGATTGGACACATGCCCGATTGGACACACGCCCGATTGGACACACGCCCGATTGGACACATGCCCGATTGGACACATGCCCGATTGGACACATAACCGATTGGACACATGCCCGATTGGACACATGCCCGATTGGACACACGCCCGATTGGACACACGCCCGATTGGACACATGCCCGATTGGACACATGCCCGATTGGACACATGCCCGATTGGACACATGCCCGATTGGACACATGCCCGATTGGACACATGCCCGATTGGACACATGCCCGATTGGACGCACGCCCGATTGGACACACGCCCGATTGGACACATGCCCGATTGGACACACGCCCGATTGGACACACGCCCGATCGGACACATGCCCGATTGGACACACGCCCGATTGGACACATGCCCGATTGGACACACGCCCGATTGGACACATGCCCGATTGGACACATGCCCGATTGGACACATAACCGATTGGACACATGCCCGATTGGACACATGCCCGATTGGGCACAAGCCCGATTGGAAACAAACCCGATTGGACTCATGCCCGATTGGACACATGCCCGATTGGACACAAACCCGATTGGACACATAACCGATTGGACACAACCGATTGGACACATGCCCGATTGGACACACAACCGATTGGACACAAACCCGATTGGACACATAACCGATTGGACACATAACCGATTGGAGAAGCACCGAGGGGCCGACAATCCCGAAAACGAGGCGCTCTTCAAGCACTGAGCGCCGCTCGAACGCAGGAAGGAGCCTGGAAAGAAAAAATATCGGCTGCATTCGCAGTGCGTGCTTAATTATAGTTAAGGACGAAAAAAATGAAAAAAAAAGAACGCAGAACGATTCGGCGATCACTGCCAAATAATTGCCAAAAGCTTTTATCGTCCGCCCAGTGCAGCTACAGGAAGAATAAAGGCCACCACGCAGCTTCGTGTCACGACAAAACTGACTTACGCACCGGTAACGCGGTATCCTCTCTTAGAAAAGACATGGCAATCGAAAGTCGCAATTTTGAAGCCGCCTTTCGAGCGTTCCTATTGGACGGCGGCAGCTTCGATATATCGACATGGCCGCTGCAGTCACGCGCGCGTTTTGAATCATAGTCGATAAATTTAGAGCGGTAAATTTGAAATAACAGGGCGCGCGCAGCGCGCCCGTTCGTAGCGCGCCGTGCGACGTCAAAATAACAGGAGCGCGAGCGAAGCGAGCGCGTTGTTGCTAGTCCACTAAAATAAAACGTGAAGAAAAAGGAACAAATGACTTAACCAGCGCACATCGAGTCGAAATATCATTGAATCATTTTTCTATCAGATCATTTCGGTTATTTCATATCTCTGGTGTCTTTCTCTGAAAAATACCAATTGATGAATCGTGGTACTAAAATCGCGAGAGAAAAGCGTTTATCTTCTTAATTTTGAGATAAAAACAAAAACCACACAACTTACTATTTTTGTACAAATCACGCGAGGCAGCCAAATGCGTTGACGTTGAATGCAATTCGTGAGCGACAAGTTCATTTCATTTTGTACGCGACTGGATTTAATCGTTCGACAACGATTATCCAAGTCTTTTATTTCGTCTTTCGTTGATTTCGTGCCTTTTTACAATTATACGCTACAGACGAGTACTTAAGAGATGTAGAGTTAATATTTTATATTTATAATCATCGATCCTCCCGTGGCATCGACGCGCTTCGTTCATTGGTTTCTATTCTCATCTTAATATTTAATGTCGCCGAACATTCCTCGAAAAGAAGAGAGAAATTTTTGTTTTAATTAAGTCTCTGCAACTTTGAACCCAAATCTCGACTATGTGGTATTCGAGTTACTTCAGCAACTTTTTACCGATGTTTTAATGACGAATCTATACTTAGATTACGAACAATGTAACATTATCATTGTGGCGAACCGAATAGACCAAGGATTACAAATGAAACATTCGATCTTTTTACAGTTCCTTCCCCCTCTTCTATTCCACAATTGCCCATATCAGCGAATAATGTCACAGTTAATTAACAATTGCATTAAGTGAGGATTCGAAAAGAAGCAGCGGACTTGTGTTAAGTATTTTATTGCAGAGAATCGCGTTTATCAGCGCCACGAAATATTGTAGAGAGCAGTCCTTTTCCAGACTCTGAAGATAAAATCGAAGGAAGACAGACTTTGGGCTCTGTGTGATCTCTCTTTCACTGACACTTTCGCACTATTCTGAGAAATGTGCGTATCGACAGCGGCAGCAGCATCAGCAGCTGCAGCAGTGACTAGGATGTTTGGTGTCCCGCAGTTGATTAACAGAATGTCCAAGCGGAGCGAATGAAAAGAGCAGATTTAATTGTAAAACTGTTGAACCAGAAGTAGCTGATTGCTTTGCTTCCTGAGATACTGACAGTCGAGGATGATAAATCTGTGACGCAAGAAAAAAAGGGAAAAAATATTAAATCAAATTAAATCGAATTAAATCTTTCAATAAAATTATTATTATTTCAAAGAAAAAGCTCTAACTGCTGACAAATTCGCCAATGACCAAATGAGAAAAAACGAGCAACCCGGTCGCCCCTGCGGGGCGCCGGATTGTTGTTGGAGGGCTTCGCCCCCCAAACCCCCATTGGGGGGCTTCGCCCCCCAAACCCACCGAAAATGACCCTGCGGCAAAAATGTCCCTTCGGGACATTTTTCCCTGGTGTCATTTTAAGGCACTCACGCGGTCGTCGCGCTCCGCGCTCCGCAGCGGGTCGTTTGGAAGTCGCGCTTCGCGCTCCGCACGATGCCGTTCGAAAGTCGCGCTTCGCGCTCTACACGGTGGCGTTTGGACGTCGCGTTTCGCGCTCCGCACCGTGCCGTCCGGACGTCGCGCTTTGCGCTCTGCACGATGCCATCCGGACGTCGCACTTCGCGCTCCGCACGGTACCGTTCGGAGGTCGCGTTTCGCGCTGTGCACGATGCGGTTCGGACTAGAGACGTGAGCGGTATACATGACCAGTAATTTTACGATTAAAAAACGGTATGTGACCGGTGTTAAATTTACGACATCGGTAATAAAGTCATATAGTCTCTTAGTGATTAAGAATTCTCGTCAAGATACGGTGAATTTACGAAACAACGTTGCTGTAATTTTACCAAAAAATTCGTTACCGGTTATTTCACAACTGTATAGACGCAGTTTACCATTTTTTATGGTGAATTCACCAACAAAAATTTGTAACCGGTCAAATTTACGAGAAATTTATGTGACCGTATTTTCACAACACAAAGATTGTAGAAAAAAAATGTGGATAAAAGACGGTAAAGGTACGGTAGTTTCATTGTTATTTTACCAAAAATAAAAATACCGGTATTTTCATATCTATATAATTCTGTGATGTTCAATGTCGGTCATTTTCAAAAAATAAAAAGTCATAGTTGATCCCGTGTCCTAAAACGACCCGGTGGTGATCATAGTCGGTATACAGTTGGACCGAACTGTTAGTGCGTGAACGCAGTTGTAATTTGGTGATTACGATTGTTTTATGATAAATAAATTAAATCGAGAGATACATCAGCCACAGTGACAGGTGAACGTTCAGAGACGAAAACAGACCAAAAAACAGCGAATGCAGTGATAAGATCCAGTGAAAATAAGCAAATAACAAATAATTCAATATAAAATATACATTATTCATTTATATTACCGATGTGTGTCAATCGAAATGAGGTCAAAACACGGTGTCTCCGGTAAAAGAGTCTTGAAGCGTCTCGTGTCGGTCGGTAAAGTAGGTTTTATCTACACTGGAACGTCTTATAGCGCACACCGTCATAGCGTACATTGGGAAACGTATCAGCGCTGTGATTGGATGATTTCGCGAGAGAGAGTGAGAGGCACGAACGATTCGCGTGCCTGATTGGCTCTTCACTTAGCGTACATGTCCCCGCATTTCGTTTGGTGATGATTGGTAAATCAATTTCATCGTTTGGAGATCAATTGTTTAATTACAATAATTAAAAAACTAAAAAAGTCCTAAAGTTAGCCAAACATTTTTTTTTAAATTCAAATCGACTCTAATAGGGCTCATTCAATGCGGAATCGTTTGGCGGTTACGAATAACGCAATTAAAACATTTGGAGATCCTTAGGTTTCGAGAGAAACTAATACATTGAAATTCCAGTCGACAGAGCCGGATGAAAACATGTGGACAAAGATTTATGGTCGCTGAAGCAGGTATTTTTGTCAAAAACGCTATCCGGTGTTTTTCTAATGCACTTTCGTCGGCACCGTCGCGGATATTTCGGCTACGTCGCCATGTTGTTTACAATCGCGTAAATAGAAGGAAGTTGAAGAACAGCCTAAAAAAAAGGAGTCTTACAAATCGGTTCAGAAATACCTGCTTTACCAACCATAAACGTTTGTCGACATGTTTTCATCCGTCTCTGTCGACTGGAATTTTATTTGATTAGTTTCTCTCGAAAACTAAGGATCTCCAAATGTTTTAATTACGTTATTCGTATCCGCCAAACGATTCCGCATCGAATGAGCCCTATTAGAGTCGATTTGAATTTAAAAAAAATGTTTGGCTAACTTTGGGACTTTTTTAATTTTTTAATTATTGTCATTAAACCATTGATCTCCAAACGATGAAATTGATCTACCAATCACCACCAAACGACCACCAATCGACTAGTATTTTTTATTTCTTTTTTTACCGACCGTAAACCTTTGTCCACATGTTTTCAACCGGCTCTGTCGACTGGAATTTCATTGTATTAGTTTCTCTCGAAAACTAAGGATCTCCAAATGTTTTGATTGCGTTATTCGTAACCGCCAAACGATTCCGCATCGAATGAGCCCTATTAGAGTTAATTTGAATAAAAAAAAAATGTTTGGCTAACTTTGGGACTTTATTAGTTTTTTAATTATTGTAATTAAACAATTGATCTCTAAGCGATGTAATTGATTTACCAGTCATCACCAAACAACCACCAATCGACCAGTATTTTTTTTTAATTTTTTCCTTAAATTTGTATGGTCAACTTTATAGAGCTTTGGAAATGGTCACGTACCGTATTTTTACGGTAAAAATACCGTAACATTACCAGTCACATTTACTGCTTACATCTCTAATTTTAACCTGATCAAGAGACGCGGTAGCGTCTCGAGATATGTACATTTACCTACTTTACCGACCGAAGACGAGACGCTCCAAGACTAGAGATGTGGAATTACCGCAAAATCCTGAAGCGGTAAACTTACCAAAAAATTACCGTATTTTTACCATGAAATGACGTCATTTTTTTTCGCGCAATCAGGTGTTGTGGAATTACCGTCACAAATTTTTTCGATAAACATAGCGTAAAAATATGGTAAATCCAACTTTTTAGATGTGGAATTACTGGTCACTTTTCTTTTTGGTAAATTTACGGTCACAAAAAAGTATGACCGGTCATTTACAACTAGATAGGTGTACAGCTCGTTTTTTTTTTTTTTTTCATGTATTATTATGAAATACTGTATTCAAAGATAATTCATTATTCATTTATTGTTTGCACGTTTATCGAATACGTATCTTATTGTTCAATCACAAATTTATGGAAAGATAATTGTATATAAAGTTTTTTTTATTAGGCGACACGCGTGCCACAGCTCTGACCAGACCACTGAGAACTGACTCTTTTACCAGAGTAAGTTAAAGTCAACGCGATTGCGGCTCTATTTTTTTTTAACATAGTTAATTAATTTAATAATTAAGTGTAAAAAACGTTGTCGTTTTGCAAAAAACATTTAGGAAATTAAGAAAACCGTGAATGCAGTTGTTATGTGGTAATTACGTGGTGATTTAGAATACGTAAATAAAATCGAGAGATACATCTGCAGTGACAGGTGAACATTTAGAGACAAAAAGAGACAAAGAAACAGCGAAAAAAGTAATAAGTGCCAGTGGACATTAGCAAATAACAAATGATTTAATAAAAAATATACACGTCAAGCGTATAGTTCCGATAATAATGTACTTGTCAACATGTTTTACGAATATTGTGTTTAGGTTATGTTCACTCATATTTCAGTTTGGTGTATTAAATATAAATTATCTTCACAATTACAGTGTACTAGTGCAATTAATAAATATACTGATGAAGAAATCATTGTGGAATCAATTATTTCGACCTTCTAACTTCTAACATGTGCAGCGGGTAATGATTTTTCAGGAAAAAACATTCTTAGTTGACGTAAGTGTGAAATTAAAAAAAATTAATTAATTAAAATGTATTAGTGCAGGTTAATTACCACTCTAAAATGATCTTATGGCAAATATAAGAGAAGAAACATCTGAATTAAGATAAAATATGAGTATGCAGCAAGTTATAGCCAATGGCAAGTACGCAGTGGTAAAATATTCACTTGTACACATATGCGTAATTAAAAATGTAATTTTTTAATTTTGGTGATAGGTATTCACCCCTTAAAAAAAGTGTAAGGGAAAAACTAAAAAAAGTGTATGAGAATTAAGGTATTTTACAATTTTGTAGCAATTTTCAGCCAAATTCTTGGGTTGACAGCGGAGATTGGGCTCCGGACACAATTTGAGACCCAAAAACCCAAATTTTCTTGAAATAAACTCCTGTATAAAATTATTGGAAAATTACCATACTTCATGGGCATACTTTCCAGTACTAGACTAAGAAATATTCAAAATTTCAACTTGTTCGGTCTGTTCAGTCCAGAGCCACTGAGTGATACGGACGTCCGGGTAACACAAAATCTGGTCCGCAGTAAAAAATATCTTTAGTAATGCAATTCCCTTATTATTTTATGTCAAGAATATGTATTTTACTATGTTAAAGATATCTGAACTAAAAAAAGTGAATACATTTGAAATATTTCAATTTTTGTCCTTTAAAACCTAATTTAGACCCAGGAAAGCGATTTCAATAGGCACTCCTGGTGCGTTTTTTGAAAACGTGAGTGCCTAAAAACAGCGAAAAAAGTAATAAGTGCCAGTAGAAATTAGCAAATAACAAATAATTTAATAAAAAATATACACGTCAAGCGTATAGTTGTGATAATAATGTGCTTGTCAACATGTTTTACGAATATTGTGTTTAGGTTATGTTCACTCATATTTCAGTTTGGTGTATTAAATATAAATTATCTTCACAATTAAAGTGTACTAGTGCAATTTATAAATATACTGATGAAGAAATCATTGTGGAATCAATTATTTCGACCTTCTAACTTCTAACATGTGCAGCGGGTAATGATTTTTCAGAAAAAAACATTTTTTGTTGACGTAAGTGCCAAATTAAAAAAAATTAATTGATTAAAATGTATTAATGCAGGTAATTACCACTCTAAAATGATCTTATGGCAAATATAAGAGAAGAAACATCTGAATTAAGATAAAATATGAGTATGCAGCAAGTTATAGCCAATGGCAAGTACGCAGTGGTAAAATATTCACTTGTACACATATGCGTAATTAAAAATGTAATTTTTTAATTTTGGTGATAGGTATTCACCCCTTAAAAAAAGTGTAAGGGAAAAACTAAAAAAAGTGTATGAGAATTAAGGTATTTTACAATTTTGTAGCAATTTTCAGCCAAATTCTTGGGTTGACAGCGGAGATTGGGCTCCGGACACAATTTGAGACCCAAAAACCCAAATTTTCTTGAAATAAACTCCTGTATAAAATTATTGGAAAATTACCATACTTCATGGGCATACTTTCCAGTACTAGACTAAGAAATATTCAAAATTTCAACTTGTTCGGTCTGTTCAGTCCAG
The DNA here is from genome assembly GCA_964034905.1 of Itoplectis maculator. Classification (NCBI taxonomy): domain Eukaryota; kingdom Metazoa; phylum Arthropoda; class Insecta; order Hymenoptera; family Ichneumonidae; genus Itoplectis; species Itoplectis maculator. Next base: position 23,104 of record CAXITY010000156.1, read on the forward strand.
AGCCACTGAGTGATACGGACGTCCGGGTAACACAAAATCTGGTCCGCAGTAAAAAATATCTTTAGTAATGCAATTCCCTTATTATTTTATGTCAAGAATATGTATTTTACTATGTTAAAGATATCTGAACTAAAAAAAGTGAATACATTTGAAATATTTCAATTTTTGTCCTTTAAAACCTAATTTAGACCCAGGAAAGCGATTTCAATAGGCACTCCTGGTGCGTTTTTTGAAAACGTGAGTGCCTAAAAACAGCGAAAAAAGTAATAAGTGCCAGTAGAAATTAGCAAATAACAAATAATTTAATAAAAAATATACACGTCAAGCGTATAGTTCTGATAATAATGTGCTTGTCAACATGTTTTACGAATATTGTGTTTAGGTTATGTTCACTCATATTTCAGTTTGGTGTATTAAATATAAATTATCTTCACAATTAAAGTGTACTAGTGCAATTTATAAATATACTGATGAAGAAATCATTGTGGAATCAATTATTTCGACCTTCTAACTTCTAACATGTGCAGCGGGTAATGATTTTTCAGAAAAAAACATTTTTTGTTGACGTAAGTGCCAAATTAAAAAAAATTAATTGATTAAAATGTATTAATGCAGGTAATTACCACTCTAAAATGATCTTATGGCAAATATAAGAGCAGAAACATCTGAATTGTGATAAAATATGAGTATGCTGCAAGTTATAGCTAAAGTTAAGTACGCAGTGGGAAAATATTCACTTGTACACATATGCGTAATTAAAAATGTAATTTTTTAATTTTGGTGATAGGTATTCACCCCTTAAAAAAAGTCTAAGGGAAAAACTAAAAAAAGTGTATGAGAATTAAGGTATTTTAGAATTTTGTGGCAGGTTTAAGCCAAATTCTTGGGTTGACAGCGGAGATTGGGCTCCGGACACAATTTGAGACCCAAAAACCCAAATTTTCTTGAAATAAACTCCTGTATAAAATGATTGGAAAATTACCATACTTCATGGGCATACTTTCGAGTGCTAGACTAAGAAATATTCCAAATTTCAACTTGTTCCGTCTGTTCAGTCCAGAGCTACTGAGTGATACGGACGTCCGGGTAACACAAAATCTGGTCCGCAGTAAAAAATATCTTTATTAATGCAATTTCCTTATTATTTTATGTCAAGAATATGTATTTTACTATATTAAAGATATCTAAACTAAAAAAAGTTAATACATTTGAAATATATCAATTTTTGTCCTTTAAAACCTAATTTAGACCCAGGAAAGCGATTTCAATAGGCACTCCTGGTGCGTTTTTTTAAAACGTGAGTGCCTAAAAATGTGGATAAAAGACGGTAAAATTACGATAGTTACATTATTATTTTACCAAAAATAAAAATACCGGTATTTTCATATCTATATAATTCTGTGATGTTCAATGTCGGTCATTTTCAAAAAATAAAAAGTCATTCGAATCAATAGAAAATGACCCATAAAATGGTCAATAGAAAATGTGGAGTATAAATTTATCGCGTTCAAAACGCAGGCAGCGAGGCTACAAGAAATGACCAAATACAACGAGGACCCAAGGCCCTAGGATGTTGAGTTATCGGTCGCTATAGTAGTGATGATAAAATACCGACGGTTGATATTCGATTTTTTTTAGTCGATGTTTCATAAAAAACAACACCGAACGTCGACTAATCTACGAAGATCGCCCATCCCTACTATGTAGAATGCTATCCATTTTTTCGATTTCGTCAATTGACACAAAAGTGGCCGTCACGTGACCGTTACTTTCGTGTTTCCAAATTAGGCGAGATGCATTTTGTGACGGTCATTTGACCGTCACAAATCCGTTTGGTCCGTCACATGACGCTTGTCGAAATGACCGTCATTTTTACTTCGACCAAATAGGCAAAAAATGACGTCACAAAACCGTCAAATGACGGTTATTTCTTGGTCTTCTGAACTGTTATAAAAATTACCGTTATTTCAAATCTCTATGTGTGTCAATCGAAATGACGTCAAAAAACACGGTGTCTCCAGTAAAAGAGTCTTAGAGCGTCTCGTCTCGGTCGGTAAGGTAGGTAAATGGACTTGTCTCGAGACGCTATCGTGTCTCTTGAAAAGGCGTAAATCGTCATTAAGTTCTACTTTCTTATTATAGTTGAATCATTTAATAATAAAGTGTAAAGAAGGGTTATCGTTAAAAAAAAAAGATATAAGAAATTAATAAAACCGTGAACGCAGTGGTAATTTGGTGATTACGATTGTTTTATGATAAATAAATTAAATCGAGAGATACATCAGCCACAGTGGCAGGTGAACATTCAGAGACGTAAACAGACCAAAAAACAGCGAATGCAGTGATAATATCTAGTGAAAATAAGCAAATAAGAAATAATTCAATATAAAATATACATTATTCATTTATATTATCGATGTGTGTCAATCGAAATGAGGTCAAAACACGGTGTCTCCGGTAAAAGAGTCTTGAAGCGTCTCGTGTCGGTCGGTAAAGTAGGTTTTGTCTACACTGGAACCTCTTATAGCGCACACCCTCATAACGTACATTGGGAAACGTACCAGCGCTGTGATTGGATGATTTTGCGAGAGAGAGTGAGAGGCACGAACGTTTCGCGTGCCTGATTGGCTCTTCACTTAGCGTACATGTCCCCGCATTTGGTACGCTATGAGAGGTTTCACGGTACTTGGACTTGTCTCGAGACTAGAGATGTGGAATTACCGTAAAATCCTGGAACGGTAAACTTACCAAAAAACAATGTCAGTGAATTCGTACACAAGTGACGCGGAATCGTTTGATAGTTTGTAATTAGTGTTTGTTAGTGATTAATAGTCCACGATATTTATTTGAATTTCCTTCGTAATAAGTATCAAATTAATAAAAATTAATTTATTAAAATGTTTTAATGTAGGTAATTATCACTCTAAAATGATCTTATGGCAAACATAAGAGAAGAAATATCTGAATTGAGATAAAATATGAGTACGCTGTAAGTTATAGCCAAAGTCAAGTACGCAGTGGAAAAATATTCACTTGTTCACCTAAGTAGAGTTCTTCATTACCGACACATGCAGCTAACTGTATCGGTATATTGGAGTTCTCTAGAATTCAATCTATAGCCGCCTCGTTCACAGATAGTTTTCGCCTCTTAAGGGGCTGCTGGAGTAGATTTTTTTACCGACTGGTCAGTAAAAAAGTACGGTTTCGTAGTTTATGGTTTACGTCGTTATTGTATTACAAAAATGTCTCAAATTGCACAAGATTATTATATCAATGTAAGCGCATCGGCGTAGATTCTCGTTTTTCGTATGGGATTCCTGGAAATATTTATATAATACAAGAAAGGTGACAGTTGACAGTTCTAGCGGCCATATTGGTTTTCGATAGACTTACAAATTTACGATTTTCTTTGTTTTTCAAGCGTTTTCACCCAAAATTCGAGTCTACGCTGATGCGCCTATGTTGATATTATAATCCTGTGCAATTTGAGACATTTTTGTAGTACAATAACGACGTAAACCGTAAACTACGAAATCGTACTTTTTTACCGAACAGTCGGTAAAAAAATCTATTCCAGCAGCCCCTTAATATTTACCAGTCGATATCCACATGATGTAATGATTATTAAGCTTATTAAGAGACGAAAACTATCTGTGGACGAGGCGACTTTAGATCGAATTCTAGAACTCCAATATACCGACATGGTTAGAAGCATGTGTCGGTAATGAAGAACTATACTTAAGTGAAAAATATTTTCTGCCAAAATCCCATTCGGGAGAACGGACTTTCGAGTGTTCGATACATTCAGGCAAATGGTGAATTCGGGAACATTACAATTCTGTTGAAATGAAATTCGGTATTTTCATCCGTTTGGCATAAAAACTTTTCGGCGTTTTCACCGTTCGGCTAATAAATATTTCGGTATTATGACTCGTCGGATCTTTTCTCATTCGGGTGAACGGTCAATCGGCACTTATAAATTCGCGCGTTTAGTACGTTCGGCAATCGTATTTTTTGGTCGAGTGACGGCAAGCCGTCAGCGCGATTGCGGTCGCGGCGTGAATTATGAATCAGGTGACAATCGTGAAACACCTGAATTTGTTGGGTTCTATTTTTTTATAGTAGTTAATTAATTTAATAATTGAGTGTAAAAAAATGTTAGAAATCAATAAAATCCCGAATGCAGGTGTTATATGGTAATTACGTGATGATTTACAATGAGTAAATAAAATTGACAAAAACATTAGCAGTGACAAGTGAAAATTTACAGACGAAACCAGACAATAAATAGTGAATACAGTTATGAGTGCTAGTGAATAAAAAATAACGAATAATTTAATGGAAAATATACATTTCAAACATATATTGTTCCGTAGAGAAGGTGTCAATATGTTTTACGAATTTTGTGTTTAGGTTATGTTTATACTCATATTTCAGTTTGGTATATTAATTATGAATTAATAATACAATAATACTGTATCGGTGCAATTAATAAATATAAAAATTGAAAAATCATTTCGGAATCAATTATTTTGACATTATAATATGTGGAATATACAGCGGATAATTATTTTGAAGAGAAAAATATTATTGTTATCATAATTGTGAAATTAATTAAAATTGAATATTTTGATTCTATTAAGGTAGGTAATCATCATTCTAAAATGATCTAAGGGCTAATATGAGGAAAGATACATTTGAATTAAGGTAAAATATGAGAACGCTGCAAGTTTTAGTCAAATTACTTTATTGACTGCGAAGACTGACAGCCGGACACAATTTTCAATTTAATGATTTGAGTGTCTTAGGTATTCACCACTTAAAAAGTGTGTAAGAAAAAAACTAAAAGAAGTGCATCAAGATTAAGTTGAATTAGAATTATGCAGAAAGTTTCAGCCAAATTCTTCCATCGATGGCCAAGATTGAGACCCGTATACAACTTGACGACCAAAAGTGCCAAATTTCTTCAAGTGAACTCCTGTATAAAATGATTGGAAAATTAACACACGTCATAGGCATACTTCCCAGTGCTAGACTAAGAAATATTCCAAATTTCAACTTGTTCGCTCTGTTCAGTCCAGAGCCACTAAGTGATACGGACGTCCGGGTAACACAAAATCTTGTCTGAAGGAAAAAATGTCTTTAGTAATGCAAATTCCTTATTATTTTATGTCAAGAATATGTATTTTAGCATGCTTAAGAAATGTGAACTAAAAAGTAGTGGATAAAATAAAATTATATTAACATTTTCCTTAAAAAACGTATTTACACCCTTGGACAGCGAATTCAATAGGCACTCTTGGTGCGTTTTCTCAAAACGTGAGTGCCTAAAAATTACCCAACTTCCAGTTGACACGTCAATGTATTGTTTGCTGCCATGATGATCTTGTTGTCGTTGGTAAGGTCAGGGTCTTTTGTTGTCGTCCAAAGCAGAGTTGAGATTCTGATTCATACAGCGTCAACCGGATTGGCCAGTACGATCCACAGATGATCTATCTTCTTCATTCGGGTCAATCGTCGCCAGGGGAAGGGTGTTTGTCGCTTCGATCATTACATCCAAAAGTGGTGGTATTGTCCAATCGGGCATGTGTCCAATCGGGCATGTGTCCAATCGGGCATGTGTCCAATCGGGCATGTGTCCAATCGGGCATGTGTCCAATCGGGCATGTGTCCAATCGGGCATGTGTCCAATCGGGCATGTGTCCAATCGGGCATGTGTCCAATCGGGCATGTGTCCAATCGGGCATGTGTCCAATCGGGCATGTGTCCAATCGGGCATGTGTCCATTCGGGCATGTGTCCAATCGGGCATGTGTCCAATCGGGCATGTGTCCAATCGGGCATGTGTCCAATCGGGCATGTGTCCAATCGGGCATGTGTCCAATCGGGCATGTGTCCAATCGGGCATGTGTCCAATCGGGCATGTGTCCAATCGGGCATGTGTCCAATCGGGCATGTGTCCACTCGGGCATGTGTCCAATCGGGCATGTGTCCAATCGGGCATGTGTCCAATCGGGCATGTGTCCAATCGGGCATGTGTCCAATCGGGCATGTGTCCAATCGGGCATGTGTCCAATCGGGCATGTGTCCAATCGGGCATGTGTCCAATCGGGCATGTGTCCAATCGGGCATGTGTCCAATCGGGCATGTGTCCAATCGGGCATGTGTCCAATCGGGCATGTGTCCAATCGGTTATGTGTCCAATCGGTTATGTGTCCAATCGGTTATGTGTCCAATCGGGCATGTGTCCAATCGGGCATGTGTCCAATCGGGCGTGTGTCCAATCGGGCGTGTGTCCAATCGGGCATGTGTCCAATCGGGCGTGTGTCCAATCGGGCATGTGTCCAATCGGGCGTGTGTCCAATCGGGCATGTGTCCAATCGGGCGTGTGTCCAATCGGGCGTGTGTCCAATCGGGCATGTGTCCAATCGGGCATGTGTCCAATCGGGCATGTGTCCAATCGGGCATGTGTCCAATCGGGCATGTGTCCAATCGGGCATGTGTCCAATCGGGCATGTGTCCAATCGGGCATGTGTCCAATCGGGCATGTGTCCAATCGGGCATGTGTCCAATCGGGCATGTGTCCAATCGGGCTTGTGTCCAATAATGATGTGTCCAATCGGGCTTGTGTCCAATGTTGATGTGTCCAATCGGGCTTGTGTCCAATAATGATGTGTCCAATCGGGCGTGTGTCCAATGTTGATGTGTCCAATCGGGATTGTGTCCAATCGGTTTTGTGTCCAATCGGGCTTGTGTCCAATAATGATGTGTCCAATTGGGTTTGTGTCCAATCGGGCATGTGTCCAATCGGGCATGTGTCCAATTGGGTTTGTGTCCAATCGGGCATGTGTCCAATCGGGCATGTGTCCAATCTCAATGTGTCCAATCGGGTTTGTGTCCAATATTGATGTGTCCAATCGGGCATGTGTCCAATAATAATGTGTCCAATCGGGCTTGTGTCCAATATTGATGTGTCCAATCCTATGTGTCCAATCGGTCTGTGTCCAATCGGAATGTGCGCAAGTGGGTCCCTCCCGAATGGCAGTCGCGG
>CAXITY010000157.1:0-31897 GCA_964034905.1 Itoplectis maculator
CGCCGCATCGGTGCCAAGCGAGTTTCAACGATGCAAAACGATGCATTTGCACAAAATAAAAGTTTTTGTCACTCGGAGACCGAGTTTACATGCGTGCAACACTCGCAAAACGTGCTTTCTCGATTTGGCTGTTTGACGCATTTTCGCTCGCTGCATCGGTGCCAAACGAGTTTCAACGATGCAAAACGATGCATTTGCACAAAATAAAGGTTTTTGACACTCGGAGACCGAGTTTACATGCGTGCAACACTCGCAAAACGTGCTTTCTCGATTTGGCTGTTTGACGCATTTTCGCTCGCTGCATCGGTGCCAAACGAGTTTCAACGATGCAAAACGATGCATTTGCACAAAATAAAGGTTTTTGACACTCGGAGACCGAGTTTACATGCGTGCAACACTCGCAAAACGGGATTTCTCGATTTAGCGGTTTGACGCATTTTCGCTCGCCGCATCGGTGCCAAGCGAGTTTCAACGATGCAAAACGATGCATTTGCACAAAATGAAAGTTTTTGTCACTCGGCGACCGAGTTTACATGCGTGCAGCACTCGCAAAACGCGATTTCTCGATTTGGCTAATTGACACTTTTTCGCTCGCGGCATTGGTGCCAAACGAATTTCAACGATGCAAAACGATGCATTTGAACAAAATAAAGGTTTTTGACACTCGGAGACCGAGTTTACATGCGTGCAACACTCGCAAAACGTGCTTTCTTGATTTGGCTGTTTGACGCATTTTCGCTCGCGGCATTGGTGCCAAACGAGTTTCAACGATGCAAAACGATGCATTTGCACAAAATAAAGGTTTTTGACACTCGGAGACCGAGTTTACATGCGTGCAACACTCGCAAAACGTGCTTTCTTGATTTGGCTGTTTGACGCATTTTCGCTCGCTGCATCGGTGCCAAACGAGTTTCAACGATGCAAAACGATGCATTTGCACAAAATAAAGGTTTTTGACACTCGGAGACCGAGTTTACATGCGTGCAACACTCGCAAAACGTGCTTTCTCGATTTGGCTGTATGACGCATTTTCGCTCGCTGCATCGGTGCCAAACGAGTTTCAACGATGCAAAACGATGCATTTGCACAAAATAAAGGTTTTTGACACTCGGAGACCGAGTTTACATGCGTGCAACACTCGCAAAACGGGATTTCTCGATTTGGCGGTTTGACGCATTTTCGCTCGCCGCATCGGTGCCAAACGAGTTTCAACGATGCAAAACGATGCATTTGCACAAAATAAAGGTTTTTGACACTCGGAGACCGAGTTTACATGCGTGCAACACTCGCAAAACGTGCTTTCTCGATTTGGCTGTTTGACGCATTTTCGCTCGCTGCATCGGTGCCAAACGAGTTTCAACGATGCAAAACGATGCATTTGCACAAAATAAAGGTTTTTGACACTCGGAGACCGAGTTTACATGCGTGCAACACTCGCAAAACGTGCTTTCTCGATTTGGCTGTTTGACGCATTTTCGCTCGCTGCATCGGTGCCAAACGAGTTTCAACGATGCAAAACGATGCATTTGCACAAAATAAAGGTTTTTGACACTCGGAGACCGAGTTTACATGCGTGCAACACTCGCAAAACGTGCTTTCTCGATTTGGCTGTTTGACGCATTTTCGCTCGCTGCATCGGTGCCAAACGAGTTTCAACGATGCAAAACGATGCATTTGCACAAAATAAAGGTTTTTGACACTCGGAGACCGAGTTTACATGCGTGCAACACTCGCAAAACGTGCTTTCTCGATTTAGCTGTTTGACGCATTTTCGCTCGCTGCATCGGTGCCAAACGAGTTTCAACGATGCAAAACGATGCATTTGCACAAAATAAAGGTTTTTGACACTCGGAGACCGAGTTTACATGCGTGCAACACTCGCAAAACGTGCTTTCTCGATTTGGCTGTTTGACGCATTTTCGCTCGCTGCATCGGTGCCAAACGAGTTTCAACGATGCAAAACGATGCATTTGCACAAAATAAAGGTTTTTGACACTCGGAGACCGAGTTTACATGCGTGCAACACTCGCAAAACGGGATTTCTCGATTTGGCGGTTTGACGCATTTTCGCTCGCCGCATCGGTGCCAAGCGAGTTTCAACGATGCAAAACGATGCATTTGCACAAAATAAAAGTTTTTGTCACTCGGCGACCGAGTTTACATGCGTGCAGCACTCGCAAAACGCGATTTCTCGATTTGGCTGATTGACACTTTTTCGCTCGCGGCATTGGTGCCAAACGAATTTCAACGATGCAAAACGATGCATTTGCACAAAATAAAGGTTTTTGACACTCGGAGACCGAGTTTACATGCGTGCAACACTCGCAAAACGTGCTTTCTCGATTTGGCCGTTTGACGCATTTTCGCTCGCTGCATCGGTGCCAAACGAGTTTCAACGATGCAAAACGATGCATTTGCACAAAATAAAGGTTTTTGACACTCGGAGACCGAGTTTACATGCGTGCAACACTCGCAAAACGTGCTTTCTCGATTTGGCTGTTTGACGCATTTTCGCTCGCTGCATCGGTGCCAAACGAGTTTCAACGATGCAAAACGATGCATTTGCACAAAATAAAGGTTTTTGACACTCGGAGACCGAGTTGACATGCGTGCAACACTCGCAAAACGGGATTTCTCGATTTGGCGGTTTGACGCATTTTCGCTCGCCGCATCGGTGCCAAACGAGTTTCAACGATGCAAAACGATGCATTTGCACAAAATAAAGGTTTTTGACACTCGGAGACCGAGTTTACATGCGTGCAACACTCGCAAAACGTGCTTTCTCGATTTGGGCTGTTTGACGCATTTTCGCTCGCTGCATCGGTGCCAAACGAGTTTCAACGATGCAAAACGATGCATTTGCACAAAATAAAGGTTTTTGACACTCGGAGACCGAGTTTACATGCGTGCAACACTCGCAAAACGTGCTTTCTCGATTTGGCCGTTTGACGCATTTTCGCTCGATGCATCGGTGCCAAACGAGTTTCAACGATGCAAAACGATGCATTTGCACAAAATAAAGGTTTTTGACACTCGGAGACCGAGTTTACATGCGTGCAACACTCGCAAAACGTGCTTTCTCGATTTGGCTGTTTGACGCATTTTCGCTCGCTGCATCGGTGCCAAACGAGTTTCAACGATGCAAAACGATGCATTTGCACAAAATAAAGGTTTTTGACACTCGGAGACCGAGTTTACATGCGTGCAACACTCGCAAAACGTGCTTTCTCGATTTGGCTGTTTGACGCATTTTCGCTCGCTGCATCGGTGCCAAACGAGTTTCAACGATGCAAAACGATGCATTTGCACAAAATAAAGGTTTTTGACACTCGGAGACCGAGTTTACATGCGTGCAACACTCGCAAAACGTGCTTTCTCGATTTGGCTGTTTGACGCATTTTCGCTCGCTGCATCGGTGCCAAACGAGTTTCAACGATGCAAAACGATGCATTTGCACAAAATAAAGGTTTTTGACACTTGGAGACCGAGTTTACATACGTGCAACACTCGCAAAACGGGATTTCTCGATTTGGCGGTTTGACGCATTTTCGCTCGCCGCATCGGTGCCAAGCGAGTTTCAACGATGCAAAACGATGCATTTGCACAAAATAAAAGTTCTTGTCACTCGGCGACCGAGTTTACATGCGTGCAGCACTCGCAAAACGCGATTTCTCGATTTGGCTGATTGACACTTTTTCGCTCGCGGCATTGGTGCCAAACGAATTTCAACGATGCAAAACGATGCATTTGAACAAAATAAAGGTTTTTGACACTCGGAGACCGAGTTTACATGCGTGCAACACTCGCAAAACGTGCTTTCTCGATTTGGCTGTTTGACGCATTTTCGCTCGCTGCATCGGTGCCAAACGAGTTTCAACGATGCAAAACGATGCATTTGCACAAAATAAAGGTTTTTGACACTCGGAGACCGAGTTTACATGCGTGCAACACTCGCAAAACGTGCTTTCTCGATTTGGCTGTTTGACGCATTTTCGCTCGCTGCATCGGTGCCAAACGAGTTTCAACGATGCAAAACGATGCATTTGCACAAAATAAAGGTTTTTGACACTCGGAGACTGAGTTTACATGCGTGCAACACTCGCAAAACGTGCTTTCTCGATTTGGCTGTTTGACGCATTTTCGCTCGCTGCATCGGTGCCAAACGAGTTTCAACGATGCAAAACGATGCATTTGCACAAAATAAAGGTTTTTGACACTCGGAGACCGAGTTTACATGCGTGCAACACTCGCAAAACGTGCTTTCTCGATTTGGCTGTTTGACGCATTTTCGCTCGCTGCATCGGTGCCAAACGAGTTTCAACGATGCAAAACGATGCATTTGCACAAAATAAAGGTTTTTGACACTCGGAGACCGAGTTTACATGCGTGCAACACTCGCAAAACGTGCTTTCCCGATTTGGCTGTTTGACGCATTTTCGCTCTCTGCATCGGTGCCAAACGAGTTTCAACGATGCAACACGATGCATTTGCACAAAATAAAGGTTTTTGACACTCGGAGACTGAGTTTACATTCGTGCAACACTCGCAAAACGTGCTTTCTCGATTTGGCTGTTTGACGCATTTTCGCTCGTTGCATCGGTGCCAAACGAGTTTCAACGATGCAAAACGATGCATTTGCACAAAATAAAGGTTTTTGACACTCGGAGACCGAGTTTACATGCGTGCAACACTCGCAAAACGTGCTTTCTCGATTTGGCTGTTTGACGCATTTTCGCTCGCTGCATCGGTGTCAAACGAGTTTCAACGATGCAAAACGATGCATTTGCACAAAATAAAGGTTTTTGACACTCGGAGACCGAGTTTACATGCGTGCAACACTCGCAAAACGGGATTTCTCGATTTGGCGGTTTGACGCATTTTCGCTCGCCGCATCGGTGCCAAGCGAGTTTCAACGATGCAAAACGATGCATTTGCACAAAATAAAAGTTTTTGTCACTCGGCGACCGAGTTTACATGCGTGCAGCACTCGCAAAACGCGATTTCTCGATTTGGCTGATTGACACTTTTTCGCTCGCGGCATTGGTGCCAAACGAATTTCAACGATGCAAAACGATGCATTTGAACAAAATAAAGGTTTTTGACACTCGGAGACCGAGTTTACATGCGTGCAACACTCGCAAAACGTGCTTTCTCGATTTGGCTGTTTGACGCATTTTCGCTCGCTGCATCGGTGCCAAACGAGTTTCAACGATGCAAAACGATGCACAAAATAAAGGTTTTTGACACTCGGAGACCGAGTTTACATGCGTGCAACACTCGCAAAACGTGCTTTCTCGATTTGGCCGTTTGACGCATTTTCGCTCGCTGCATCGGTGCCAAACGAGTTTCAACGATGCAAAACGATGCATTTGCACAAAATAAAGGTTTTTGACACTCGGAGACCGAGTTTACATGCGTGCAACACTCGCAAAACGTGCTTTCTCGATTTGGCTGTTTGACGCATTTTCGCTCGCTGCATCGGTGCCAAACGAGTTTCAACGATGCAAAACGATGCATTTGCACAAAATAAAGGTTTTTGACACTCGGAGACCGAGTTTACATGCGTGCAACACTCGCAAAACGTGCTTTCTCGATTTGGCTGTTTGACGCATTTTCGCTCGCTGCATCGGTGCCAAACGAGTTTCAACGATGCAAAACGATGCATTTGCACAAAATAAAGGTTTTTGACACTCGGAGACCGAGTTTACATGCGTGCAACACTCGCAAAACGGGATTTCTCGATTTGGCTGTTTGACGCATTTTCGCTCGCTGCATCGGTGCCAAACGAGTTTCAACGATGCAACACGATGCATTTGCACAAAATAAAGGTTTTTGACACTCGGAGACTGAGTTTACATGCGTGCAACACTCGCAAAACGGGATTTCTCGATTTGGCTGTTTGACGCATTTTCGCTCGCTGCATCGGTGCCAAACGAGTTTCAACGATGCAAAGCGATGCATTTGCACAAAATAAAGGTTTTTGACACTCGGAGACTGAGTTTACATGCGTGCAACACTCGCAAAACGTGCTTTCTCGATTTGGCTGTTTGACGCATTTTCGCTCGCTGCATCGGTGCCAAACGAGTTTCAACGATGCAAAACGATGCATTTGCACAAAATAAAGGTTTTTGACACTCGGAGACCGAGTTTACATGCGTGCAACACTCGCAAAACGTGCTTTCTCGATTTGGCTGTTTGACGCATTTTCGCTCGCTGCATCGGTGCCAAACGAGTTTCAACGATGCAAAACGATGCATTTGCACAAAATAAAGGTTTTTGACACTCGGAGACCGAGTTTACATGCGTGCAACACTCGCAAAACGGGATTTCTCGATTTGGCGGTTTGATGCATTTTCGCTCGCCGCATCGGTGCCAAGCGAGTTTCAACGATGCAAAACGATGCATTTGCACAAAATAAAAGTTTTTGTCACTCGGAGACCGAGTTTACATGCGTGCAACACTCGCAAAACGTGCTTTCTCGATTTGGATGTTTGACGCATTTTCGCTCGTTGCATCGGTGCCAAACGAGTTTCAACGATGCAAAACGATGCATTTGCACAAAATAAAGGTTTTTGACACTCGGAGACCGAGTTTACATGCGTGCAACACTCGCAAAACGTGCTTTCTCGATTTGGCTGTTTGACGCATTTTCGCTCGCTGCATCGGTGCCAAACGAGTTTCAACGATGCAAAACGATGCATTTGCACAAAATAAAGGTTTTTGACACTCGGAGACCGAGTTTACATGCGTGCAACACTCGCAAAACGTGCTTTCTCGATTTGGCTGTTTGACGCATTTTCGCTCGCTGCATCGGTGCCAAACGAGTTTCAACGATGCAAAACGATGCATTTGCACAAAATAAAGGTTTTTGACACTCGGAGACCGAGTTTACATGCGTGCAGCACTCGCAAAACGGGATTTCTCGATTTGGCGGTTTGTCGCATTTTCGCTCGCCGCATCGGTGCCAAGCGAGTTTCAACGATGCAAAACGATGCATTTGCACAAAATAAAAGTTTTTGTCACTCGGCGACCGAGTTTACATGCGTGCAACACTCGCAAAACGTGCTTTCTCGATTTGGCCGTTTGACGCATTTTCGCTCGCTGCATCGGTGCCAAACGAGTTTCAACGATGCAAAACGATGCATTTGCACAAAATAAAGGTTTTTGACACTCGGAGACCGAGTTTACATGCGTGCAACACTCGCAAAACGTGCTTTCTCGATTTGGCTGTTTGACGCATTTTCGCTCGCTGCATCGCTGCCAAACGAGTTTCAACGTTGCAAAACGATGCATTTGCACAAAATAAAGGTTTTTGACACTCGGAGACCGAGTTTACATGCGTGCAACACTCGCAAAACGGGATTCTCGATTTGGCGGTTTGTCGCATTTTCGCTCGCCGCATCGGTGCCAAGCGAGTTTCAACGATGCAAAACGATGCATTTGCACAAAATAAAAGTTTTTGTCACTCGGCGACCGAGTTTACATGCGTGCAGCACTCGCAAAACGCGATTTCTTGATTTGGCTGATTGACACTTTTTCGCTCGCGGCATTGGTGCCAAACGAATTTCAACGATGCAAAACGATGCATTTGAACAAAATAAAGGTTTTTGACACTCGGAGACCGAGTTTACATGCGTGCAACACTCGCAAAACGTGCTTTCTCGATTTGGCTGTTTGACGCATTTTCGCTCGCTGCATCGGTGCCAAACGAGTTTCAACGATGCAAAACGATGCATTTGCACAAAATAAAGGTTTTTGACACTCGGAGACCGAGTTTACATGCGTGCAACACTCGCAAAACGTGCTTTCTCGATTTGGCTGTTTGACGCATTTTCGCTCGTTGCATCGGTGCCAAACGAGTTTCAACGATGCAAAACGATGCATTTGCACAAAATAAAGGTTTTTGACACTCGGAGACCGAGTTTACATGCGTGCAACACTCGCAAAACGTGCTTTCTCGATTTGGCTGTTTGACGCATTTTCGCTCGCTGCATCGGTGCCAAACGAGTTTCAACGATGCAAAACGATGCATTTGCACAAAATAAAGGTTTTTGACACTCGGAGACCGAGTTTACATGCGTGCAACACTCGCAAAACGTGCTTTCTCGATTTGGCTGTTTGACGCATTTTCGCTCGCTGCATCGGTGCCAAACGAGTTTCAACGATGCAAAACGATGCATTTGCACAAAATAAAGGTTTTTGACACTCGGAGACCGAGTTTACATGCGTGCAGCACTCGCAAAACGGGATTTCTCGATTTGGCGGTTTGTCGCATTTTCGCTCGCCGCATCGGTGCCAAGCGAGTTTCAACGATGCAAAACGATGCATTTGCACAAAATAAAAGTTTTTGTCACTCGGCGACCGAGTTTACATGCGTGCAACACTCGCAAAACGTGCTTTCTCGATTTGGCCGTTTGACGCATTTTCGCTCGCTGCATCGGTGCCAAACGAGTTTCAACGATGCAAAACGATGCATTTGCACAAAATAAAGGTTTTTGACACTCGGAGACCGAGTTTACATGCGTGCAACACTCGCAAAACGTGCTTTCTCGATTTGGCTGTTTGACGCATTTTCGCTCGCTGCATCGCTGCCAAACGAGTTTCAACGTTGCAAAACGATGCATTTGCACAAAATAAAGGTTTTTGACACTCGGAGACCGAGTTTACATGCGTGCAACACTCGCAAAACGGGATTTCTCGATTTGGCGGTTTGTCGCATTTTCGCTCGCCGCATCGGTGCCAAGCGAGTTTCAACGATGCAAAACGATGCATTTGCACAAAATAAAAGTTTTTGTCACTCGGCGACCGAGTTTACATGCGTGCAGCACTCGCAAAACGCGATTTCTTGATTTGGCTGATTGACACTTTTTCGCTCGCGGCATTGGTGCCAAACGAATTTCAACGATGCAAAACGATGCATTTGAACAAAATAAAGGTTTTTGACACTCGGAGACCGAGTTTACATGCGTGCAACACTCGCAAAACGTGCTTTCTCGATTTGGCTGTTTGACGCATTTTCGCTCGCTGCATCGGTGCCAAACGAGTTTCAACGATGCAAAACGATGCATTTGCACAAAATAAAGGTTTTTGACACTCGGAGACCGAGTTTACATGCGTGCAACACTCGCAAAACGTGCTTTCTCGATTTGGCTGTTTGACGCATTTTCGCTCGCTGCATCGGTGCCAAACGAGTTTCAACGATGCAAAACGATGCATTTGCACAAAATAAAGGTTTTTGACACTCGGAGACCGAGTATACATGCGTGCAACACTCGCAAAACGGGATTTCTCGATTTGGCTGTTTGACGCATTTTCGCTCGCTACATCGGTGCCAAACGAGTTTCAACGATGCAACACGATGCATTTGCACAAAATAAAGGTTTTTGACACTCGGAGACTGAGTTTACATGCGTGCAACACTCGCAAAACGGGATTTCTCGATTTGGCGGTTTGACGCATTTTCGCTCGCCGCATCGGTGCCAAGCGAGTTTCAACGATGCAAAACGATGCATTTGCACAAAATAAAAGTTTTTGTCACTCGGCGACCGAGTTTACATGCGTGCAGCACTCGCAAAACGCGATTTCTCGATTTGGCTGATCGACACTTTTTCGCTCGCGGCATTGGTGCCAAACGAATTTCAACGATGCAAAACGATGCATTTGAACAAAATAAAGGTTTTTGACACTCGGAGACCGAGTTTACATGCGTGCAACACTCGCAAAACGTGCTTTCTCGATTTGGCTGTTTGACGCATTTTCGTTCGCTGCATCGGTGCCAAACGAGTCTCAACGATGCAAAACGATGTATTTGCACAAAATAAAGGTTTTTGACACTCGGAGACCGAGTTTACATGCGTGCAACACTCGCAAAACGTGCTTTCTCGATTTGGCTGTTTTACGCATTTTCGCTCGCTGCATCGGTGCCAAACGAGTTTCAACGATGCAAAACGATGCATTTGCACAAAATAAAGGTTTTTGACACTCGGAGACCGAGTTGACATGCGTGCAACACTCGCAAAACGGGATTTCTCGATTTGGCGGTTTGACGCATTTTCGCTCGCCGCATCGGTGCCAAACGAGTTTCAACGATGCAAAACGATGCATTTGCACAAAATAAAGGTTTTTGACACTCGGAGACCGAGTTTACATGCGTGCAACACTCGCAAAACGTGCTTTCTCGATTTGGCTGTTTGACGCATTTTCGCTCGCTGCATCGGTGCCAAACGAGTTTCAACGATGCAAAACGATGCATTTGCACAAATAAAGGTTTTTGACACTCGGAGACCGAGTTTACATGCGTGCAGCACTCGCAAAACGGGATTTCTCGATTTGGCGGTTTGATGCATTTTCGCTCGCCGCATCGGTGCCAAGCGAGTTTCAACGATGCAAAACGATGCATTTGCACAAAATAAAAGTTTTTGTCACTCGGAGACCGAGTTTACATGCGTGCAACACTCGCAAAACGTGCTTTCTCGATTTGGCTGTTTGACGCATTTTCGCTCGCTGCATCGGTGCCAAACGAGTTTCAACGATGCAAAACGATGCATTTGCACAAAATAAAGGTTTTTGACACTCGGAGACCGAGTTTACATGCGTGCAACACTCGCAAAACGTGCTTTCTCGATTTGGCTGTTTGACACATTTTCGCTCGCTGCATCGGTGCCAAACGAGTTTCAACGATGCAAAACGATGCATTTGCACAAAATAAAGGTTTTTGACACTCGGAGACCGAGTTTACATGCGTGCAACACTCGCAAAACGTGCTTTCTCGATTTGGCTGTTTGACGCATTTTCGCTCGCTGCATCGGTGCCAAACGAGTTTCAACGATGCAAAACGATGCATTTGCACAAAATAAAGGTTTTTGACACTCGGAGACCGAGTTTACATGCGTGCAACACTCGCAAAACGGGATTTCTCGATTTGGCGGTTTGACGCATTTTCGCTCGCCGCATCGGTGCCAAGCGAGTTTCAACGATGCAAAACGATGCATTTGCACAAAATAAAAGTTTTTGTCACTCGGCGACCGAGTTTACATGCGTGCAGCACTCGCAAAACGCGATTTCTCGATTTGGCTGATTGACACTTTTTCGCTCGCGGCATTGGTGCCAAACGAATTTCAACGATGCAAAACGATGCATTTGAACAAAATAAAGGTTTTTGACACTCGGAGACCGAGTTTACATGCGTGCAACACTCGCAAAACGTGCTTTCTCGATTTGGCTGTTTGACGCATTTTCGCTCGCTGCATCGGTGCCAAACGAGTTTCAACGATGCAAAACGATGCATTTGCACAAAATAAAGGTTTTTGACACTCGGAGACCGAGTTTACATGCGTGCAACACTCGCAAAACGTGCTTTCTCGATTTGGCCGTTTGACGCATTTTCGCTCGCTGCATCGGTGCCAAACGAGTTTCAACGGTGCAAAACGATGCATTTGCACAAAATAAAGGTTTTTGACACTCGGAGACCGAGTTTACATGCGTGCAACACTCGCAAAACGTGCTTTCTCGATTTGGCTGTTTGACGCATTTTCGCTCGCTGCATCGATGCCAAACGAGTTTCAACGATGCAAAACGATGCATTTGCACAAAATAAAGGTTTTTGACACTCGGAGACCGAGTTTACATGCGTGCAACACTCGCAAAACGTGCTTTCTCGATTTGGCTGTTTGACGCATTTTCGCTCGCTGCATCGGTGCCAAACGAGTTTCAACGATGCAAAACGATGCATTTGCACAAAATAAAGGTTTTTGACACTCGGAGACCGAGTTGACATGCGTGCAACACTCGCAAAACGGGATTTCTCGATTTGGCGGTTTGACGCATTTTCGCTCGCCGCATCGGTGCCAAACGAGTTTCAACGATGCAAAACGATGCATTTGCACAAAATAAAGGTTTTTGACACTCGGAGACCGAGTTTACATGCGTGCAACACTCGCAAAACGTGCTTTCTCGATTTGGCTGTTTGACGCATTTTCGCTCGCTGCATCGGTGCCAAACGAGTTTCAACGATGCAAAACGATGCATTTGCACAAAATAAAGGTTTTTGACACTCGGAGACCGAGTTTACATGCGTGCAACACTCGCAAAACGGGATTTCTCGATTTGGCGGTTTGATGCATTTTCGCTCGCCGCATCGGTGCCAAGCGAGTTTCAACGATGCAAAACGATGCATTTGCACAAAATAAAAGTTTTTGTCACTCGGAGACCGAGTTTACATGCGTGCAACACTCGCAAAACGTGCTTTCTCGATTTGGCTGTTTGACGCATTTTCGCTCGCTGCATCGGTGCCAAACGAGTTTCAACGATGCAAAACGATGCATTTGCACAAAATAAAGGTTTTTGACACTCGGAGACCGAGTTTACATGCGTGCAACACTCGCAAAACGTGCTTTCTCGATTTGGCTGTTTGACGCATTTTCGCTCGCTGCATCGGTGCCAAACGAGTTTCAACGATGCAAAACGATGCATTTGCACAAAATAAAGGTTTTGACACTCGGAGACCGAGTTTACATGCGTGCAACACTCGCAAAACGTGCTTTCTCGATTTGGCTGTTTGACGCATTTTCGCTCGCTGCATCGGAGCCAAACGAGTTTCAACGATGCAAAACGATGCATTTGCACAAAATAAAGGTTTTTGACACTCGGAGACCGAGTTTACATGCGTGCAACACTCGCAAAACGGGATTTCTCGATTTGGCGGTTTGACGCATTTTCGCTCGCCGCATCGGTGCCAAGCGAGTTTCAACGATGCAAAACGATGCATTTGCACAAAATAAAAGTTTTTGTCACTCGGCGACCGAGTTTACATGCGTGCAGCACTCGCAAAACGCGATTTCTCGATTTGGCTGATTGACACTTTTTCGCTCGCGGCATTGGTACCAAACGAATTTCAACGATGCAAAACGATGCATTTGAACAAAATAAAGGTTTTTGACACTCGGAGACCGAGTTTACATGCGTGCAACACTCGCAAAACGTGCTTTCTCGATTTGGCTGTTTGACGCATTTTCGCTCGCTGCATCGGTGCCAAACGAGTTTCAACGATGCAAAACGATGCATTTGCACAAAATAAAGGTTTTTGACACTCGGAGACCGAGTTTACATGCGTGCAACACTCGCAAAACGTGCTTTCTCGATTTGGCCGTTTGACGCATTTTCGCTCGCTGCATCGGTGCCAAACGAGTTTCAACGATGCAAAACGATGCATTTGCACAAAATAAAGGTTTTTGACACTCGGAGACCGAGTTTACATGCGTGCAACACTCGCAAAACGTGCTTTCTCGATTGGCTGTTTGACGCATTTTCGCTCGCTGCATCGTGCCAAACGAGTTTCAACGATGCAAAACGATGCATTTGCACAAAATAAAGGTTTTTGACACTCGGAGACCGAGTTTACATGCGTGCAACACTCGCAAAACGTGCTTTCTCGATTTGGCTGTTTGACGCATTTTCGCTCGCTGCATCGGTGCCAAACGAGTTTCAACGATGCAAAACGATGCATTTGCACAAAATAAAGGTTTTTGACACTCGGAGACCGAGTTTACATGCGTGCAACACTCGCAAAACGGGATTTCTCGATTTGGCGGTTTGACGCATTTTCGCTCGCTGCATCGGTGCCAAACGAGTTTCAACGATGCAAAACGATGCATTTGCACAAAATAAAGGTTTTTGACACTCGGAGACCGAGTTTACATGCGTGCAACACTCGCAAAACGGGATTTCTCGATTTGGCGGTTTGACGCATTTTCGCTCGCCGCATCGGTGCCAAGCGAGTTTCAACGATGCAAAACGATGCATTTGCACAAAATAAAAGTTTTTGTCACTCGGCGACCGAGTTTACATGCGTGCAACACTCGCAAAACGTGCTTTCTCGATTTGCTGTTTGACGCATTTTCGCTCGCTGCATCGGTGCCAAACGAGTTTCAACGATGCAAAACGATGCATTTGCACAAAATAAAGGTTTTTGACACTCGGAGACCGAGTTTACATGCGTGCAACACTCGCAAAACGTGCTTTCTCGATTTGGCTGTTTGACGCATTTTCGCTCGCTGCATCGGTGCCAAACGAGTTTCAACGATGCAAAACGATGCATTTGCACAAAATAAAGGTTTTTGACACTCGGAGACCGAGTTGACATGCGTGCAACACTCGCAAAACGGATTTCTCGATTTGGCGGTTTGACGCATTTTCGCTCGCCGCATCGGTGCCAAACGAGTTTCAACGATGCAAAACGATGCATTTGCACAAAATAAAGGTTTTTGACACTCGGAGACCGAGTTTACATGCGTGCAACACTCGCAAAACGTGCTTTCTCGATTTGGCTGTTTGACGCATTTTCGCTCGCTGCATCGGTGCCAAACGAGTTTCAACGATGCAAAACGATGCATTTGCACAAAATAAAGGTTTTTGACACTCGGAGACCGAGTTTACATGCGTGCAACACTCGCAAAACGGGATTTCTCGATTTGGCGGTTTGATGCATTTTCGCTCGCCGCATCGGTGCCAAGCGAGTTTCAACGATGCAAAACGATGCATTTGCACAAAATAAAGGTTTTTGACACTCGGAGACCGAGTTTACATGCGTGCAACACTCGCAAAACGTGCTTTCTCGATTTGGCTGTTTGACACATTTTCGCTCGCTGCATCGGTTCCAAACGAGTTTCAACGATGCAAAACGATGCATTTGCACAAAATAAAGGTTTTTGACACTCGGAGACCGAGTTTACATGCGTGCAACACTCGCAAAACGTGCTTTCTCGATTTGGCTGTTTGACGCATTTTCGCTCGCTGCATCGGTGCCAAACGAGTTTCAACGATGCAAAACGATGCATTTGCACAAAATAAAGGTTTTTGACACTCGGAGACCGAGTTTACATGCGTGCAACACTCGCAAAACGTGCTTTCTCGATTTGGCTGTTTGACACATTTTCGCTCGCTGCATCGGTGCCAAACGAGTTTCAACGATGCAAAACGATGCATTTGCACAAAATAAAGGTTTTTGACACTCGGAGACCGAGTTTACATGCGTGCAACACTCGCAA
Organism: Itoplectis maculator; assembly: GCA_964034905.1. Lineage (NCBI taxonomy): Eukaryota > Metazoa > Arthropoda > Insecta > Hymenoptera > Ichneumonidae > Itoplectis > Itoplectis maculator. Next base: position 15,045 of record CAXITY010000157.1, read on the forward strand.
AACGTGCTTTCTCGATTTGGCTGTTTGACGCATTTTCGCTCGCTGCTGTAACGTCGTCGGATCTACGAAATATCAAAATAAAAATAAAAATAATAAAAATTAAAAAAAAAAATATATATATAGTAATTAATAATAATAATAATAATAATAATCAATGAAATAAATAAATAAATAAATAAATAAATAAATAAATAAATAAATTAATTAATCAATCATAAACAGTTGAGGATAACTTACCATCGCACGAGTATATGAGCCCGATAAATTACCATCAAGGCATCATCGGCCACTTACCACTGAGCGGCAATCCGCCTACCTTACCAATGACGGAGTTACCACGGAGTAGCGTACCGACGGACGAGTTACCTACGACAGGAGTTACCTACAGCGGGAGTTACCATCGGCGAAACTTACCATCATCATCATCCAAGGGTAACGACTCAACGGTTTAGTGAAGTGCCGGGTAAACCAGTGCCGAATAAAAGCAGAGTATAGTGCGCATGGTCAAAAGTGAAAAGTGGTATGGATGTATGTGTATGGACTATGGAGGAATGTTAGAATAATTTATTATTAATTAATAATTCATACATAAATCCATAAATATTCTTTAACAATTATCATACAATTATTAACTATTATTTACTTAATTAAAAATCATATTATTATTATATTTAACCAATTTATTAAATATTACGAATAAATTACATATACTACATATATATAGCTATACCTACCATGCTGTTAGCAGCGGGTAGTTACCTTTGGCCGACCCAATACGCCCCGGGCAGCTGTAGGGGGTGAACCAGTGATCGGGGGATAAAACGGACAACTGAGGGATGATTGTCAGAGACTCCCGATTATTTATTCAAAAGTGGTCAACCACCGGTGCAGATGTCCCAGTTGTTGACCTATCTTTTACATGTTAATTTCGTCATGAACCATATCACCCCGGTCTGCTGTTTCTCCGCTTCTAACCCCCGGAGCGCAACAGGGGTTGGTGCATCCCCTTCAATATTGTTAAAGGGTGCCAATTCCGAGGGGTGCCAATCACTGTGTCTTGCAAAATATTTCGGTGGTACAGTCATTGGCCACCCTAAAAAAATTCCGAAATTAAAAGAGTAACCAATGTAGACCTATATTGGCATTATAAACCAAGGCATTGCCACTCTTCATTAGTCAAGAAACGCATTTTTATATATAGTTAAATATATATAGTTAAAAATCATCTTGGACGACGCTTTGTTGCTAAGCCAGTTAATATTTGCTGGAGGTCTGATAAGAAATCGGACAGAGGAATGCACAGTCAAAACGAAAGACTGCTCGTCCGGTCTAGAAGACAAAACATCCGGCCGAAATCCTAGCCACCCTTTCTGCTAAAGCGATAACATAAAATTCCATTCTGCAATTTCTTTTTGGTGACAGCTTGTACCACGTAACAAGTGCACTCAGAGTGGCGGGGGCACTGCGATGCTCCCCACCGCTGACGGACCCATGCAGTCCGCAGTCAATGCATAAAGCATTAGTCTTTCGGACACCTGCGAGCGAGCAACAGGTCTCATCGACACGCGTCGCGTCTCGCGAGTACTCGGGACTCCGCGACTATAGTAGTCACGTATAATTAAAGTCGAAATCAGTGACGCCTCTGAGCGGGCAACATCTTCGCCGCGGACGCGCCGTACCCTGCGAATCGGTTAGTTCGTGGTCGAGTTTTTGTTCGACACGCGTTTTTAAATTAATATCTGGGAATATCCTGTACGTGACAGGCGGCCACGAGAGCTGACAAGAATATTACCCATACAACGATATTTTGTAAACCCGCGTTCAAGTGTTCGCGTAATTTTATAATTAATCAACTTGTAATCAAATTGTGAATTTGTGAGAATTTGTGAAACTCGTGTATCGTGTATAATTTCTATTTCAATATATTATTCTACTTCTACATTTTTTTAATCAAAACCATTGTTATTCATTTTTTAATTAAAACCCTAAATCGATCCGAATTTCTACGATCGATCACACTCCTCTCAACACCCTAAATAACCTGGAAAGCCTTTTCCGTGCATACATACTGCACGCCAAGTCTTTCTACTCTATTACCCCTTCACACCTAATTATTAAATCCGAGCGGTGCATACCTCATGCACGACGGAAATCCATCTCATCCCTCCTGCATCGACCGTAGAAATTGAAGATCAATGGGAAGAAGACGAGGCGGTTGGAAGTTCCAGGCGCGCCGCGCCGTCGCAGTAGCTTGTCAGAGTCCAGCTCGTTCCAGAGGACATAATAAACCAAACAGTGCAACTAAATTAATTCGAGCATTTGAAAATTTTATTAAAAGTCAATTGCCAAATAATTCAATTAATCCTACCGTTTCAAAATCAACTAGTGAACCGACCAAGCCGCGCATTGTCTCCGTTGAACATTTGAACTATTTTGTGGTGAATCTTCCTGGTTGCTGGGTTTTCGTGTCTCGTTCATCTCCATTGTCCGCCATCGCCGACATCGTTGGTTCTCGTTCAGATAACATCCCGTCGACCATGATCGATTAAAATCATCAACCCGCTACGCTCTTCCGCTCGCTAACCTGCTGGAATACGTGACTTGCACCTGAAAAAGAAGAAAAAGGTAAGATTAATATTTAATAAATTACAATTATACCGTATTTATCCAGATTGGACAGCGGTCTCTATCCCTAGTGGGCGCATTCCCGCTTAAATTAGAGGCCACCCCTTATCTGTATCCTGTACGTTCCTCGTTTATTTTGTGTCCGTTATTTTACGTTTAATTTCAAATCCCGGGACGTAACAGGTATATAGTTATTTTCTGGTGACAGCGGTGGGATACGTCTGTCCCTATCTGGATAAATTCATACATCCATTTTCAATTTATTCCAATATATATCGCTAATACAAACTAATAAATAAATAAATAATTAAATAAATAAATAATAAATAGATATATAATTAAATAAAAACATTTAACTCAAGCTCAATTGTTTAATCGTTCGTGTCACGTCATAAAAAAAAAAAAATATCACAACACAATGGAAACACGTAGTAGTAAAAACAAACCCCTCACCGAGGAGGAAATCAAAGTACTTCATGAACAACTTACTAAAAAACAACAACAGATTCAAGAACAACAAGAAGCTATTCGTATTAAAGAAATTGAAAATCATGATCGTTACAAACTTCTTCAAAAAAAGGAAAAAGAAATGATAGAAAGGGAAAAGGAGCAAATGGCTCAATTACAAGCGGCTCAATCGGAGCTGGCTCAAATAAATTTAATAAATTTAAATCAATCAAGAGACATCGAATTCGAGCGCGACGAAGAATCAAACGCGCCTCACACTAGGGAATCACCCCAATCACGCATCGAAGAAATACTTGGTCTCCTTCTCAAGGATTTTGATTTCTTAAAACGCGAAGTCACGGATTTACGATCAACAGTGCGCTCCACACAACAAACCGCGAGGGCACCTCCTGTCCTGCCGGGAAATAATAACAATAATAACAATTGTCCACCCACCTATGAAAACGTTGCTCTAGCAACCCCTCATCTTCAATTCAAAGACGTTTTGGACTCAGTCCCAACATTTACTGGCGAAAATATCCCAGTCCTAAAATTTGCAAGAGCGTGTAAACGCGTCAAGGAGATGTTTTCTCCATCACTCGAATCAACTATTGTTCGCCTTCTGCGAAATAAGCTCAAAGACCGTGCTTACACGGCCATGGAAGATGACCCGTGCGTCACAGTTTCGGAATTCACTGAACGTCTAAAAATTCTCTTTGGTTCCGCCAAATCATTAAATCAATATAAAGGAGAACTTGGGAATATTAACAAAGGTAGGTCCGAACATGTAATTGATTATATAAGCAGGGTAAAAGATCTGCACACCGCCATAATCGACGCCGAAACAAGCAACTTGGGCTTTCCGCCGTCACAGGCACAAATACACAGCTTGGAAAACGAAACGCTGGAGTGTTTTGTGACAGGCTTACCACCGAACTTCCGTCTCCGTTTACGTTTAGAAGGTTATGACAGCCTAAATAGCGCGTATACAGCCGCAATACGAATTGAAAAAGAAATAGAGCGCGACAACTCACGGTTCAAAGACACGCGAACCGACTCACGAAACTCGCCGCCATCAAAAGTAAACACCGCGCAACGCGAAAAGATACAGTGCGATCACTGTCATAAAACCGGCCACAGTTCCGAAAACTGTTGGTCCAAATACCCGGACAAACGACCACAACGCGACGACACGAGACCAAAACCTTCGTTCGGTCCTCCTCGCGATAGTTATCGACTAAAGTGCTCGTATTGTAACAAACCGGGTCACGAAATAAAAAATTGCTTCACAAAACAACGCGACGAACAACAACAAAATCAACCATCGACTTCGGGAAACGGGCAGCCACGTTCGACGAACCCGGGCGCGAGTCGAACGGAGCAACAGACAGAGCGTCCAGTCCGCACAATTCACGACCAATCAGAACCGCAAAAATAAAATTAAAACGTTCATTTGTCCCAACAGTCGAGATTGATTCTCCTCAACTCATCGGAACAGCCGACTTTCTAGTAGATTCTGGCGCCGACCCAAATCTCATCAAACAAAGAGTACTGAAACCTGAAGTACCAATAAATTCAGATATAATTGTCCAATTACAGGGTATTTCTGACGAGCCAGTCTATACTAAGGGCTCAACTTTTATCGAAGTGCAAGGCACTCTTTCCGAGTTCCATGTGGTAGACGACTCGTTCCTAATTAGGCAAGATGGAATTTTAGGCTCCGAATTTCACGAAAACAATAAAACGCGCATCGACTACGACGAAGAAGCCGTCCTGTGGAAAAACGGGAAACTGCCGTTCAAAATCCATGATACAGTAATTGTTCCCGCACGATCATCTGCGTCATATCACGTGCGCGTGAGAAACCCAGACGTCACCGAAGGTTACATCCCAAGGCTGGTTTGCGCCGAAGGAGTGTACATAGGCGAAGCCGTCGTCACGCAGACGAATGGCGTAGCTTACCTCCGGGCATTTAACACAACTGAAAAGGATCTTGAAATTAAAGTGGCGACAGTCACACTTCACGCTTTCGACACAATAAACGACGGTAAACAAGTAGGATCCGTTGCCGGTTACAGAGACGAAAATCATCCGCGTATTTCAAAAATCAAAGAGCTACTTCGACTCGACCATCTTAACGATGAGGAGTTGGAGAGCGTCAACAAAATTCTCAAAGACACATACGATTTATTTTACATCCCAGGAGAAAAATTAGACTCAACAAACGTGATTGAACATCGAATCACGACAACAGACAATCAACCAGTTTTCACTCGACAGTACCGTTTTCCTCCTGCACACAAAGACGAAATAACAAAACAAGTGGGAGACCTAATAAAAAACGACATCGTAAAACCATCCGACTCACCGTACAGCTCACCCCTGTGGATCGTCCCTAAAAAGGCCGATTCGCATGGGAGGCCAAGGTGGCGCATGGTAATTGATTACAGGAACCTCAACAACAAAACAGTGGGCGACGCATACCCACTTCCAAACATAACAGAAATCCTTGAACAACTCGGTAGCGCGAAATACTTTTCAGTTTTCGACCTAGCGAGTGGTTTCCACCAAATTAGAGTGCATCCCGATGATGCCCATAAAACAGCTTTCTCAACACCGTTTGGTCATTACCAATTTAATAGAATGCCATTCGGGCTCAAAAACGCGCCAGCCACTTTTCAAAGGCTAATGGACAGAGTGCTATGCGGTCTGCAGGGCACCGAACTTTTTGTATATTTGGATGACATAGTCGTGTATGCGAGCTCTTTACAAGAACACGAAATTAAAATAAAACAACTTGCCAAACGCTTAAGAGACGCGAACCTCAAACTTCAACCTGACAAATGCGAGTTTCTTCGTACAGAGGTCGCATACTTAGGTCATATTATCAGTGAGGACGGAGTACGCCCCGATCCCAAAAAATTAGAAGCCGTTAAAAACTACCCACAGCCAACAAGCCCCACAAAAATTAAACAATTCCTAGGCTTGGCTGGGTACTATCGCCGTTTCATTGAAAACTTTTCTGGAAAAGCAAGACCTCTCACACAATTACTAAAAAAGGGTACAATCTTTGAATGGACAAAAACACAAGAAGAGGCATTTCAAAAACTCAAAGATGCACTTTGCAAAGAGCCGGTACTCCAGTACCCCGATTTCACACAACCATTTATAATCACAACCGACGCATCAAACTCTGCAATCGGTGGAGTTATTAGCCAAGGAAAGGTAGGCAGCGACAGGCCAATCTCCTATACCTCACGAACGCTGTCCGCCGCGGAAGAAAAATATTCAACAATCGAAAAGGAACTTTTAGCAATAGTCTATTGCGTCTCTCAATTCCGTCATTACGTATACGGAAGAGAGTTCACTCTAATTACGGATCACAGGCCATTGGTATGGCTCCACAACGTCAAAGATCCAGCGAATCGCTTGGTCCACTGGCGTCTTAAATTAGAAAATTATCAATACAAAATAGTGTATAAGCCAGGGCGGGCGAACGCAAACGCCGACGCGTTATCGCGAAACCCACCGGAAAAATCCGTCCTAATAGTCACTCCATTAGATAGGCTGAATAGTACAAGCTCTGACGACGATGAGCTCATATTTGAGAGCCGCCCACGTAGTAGTATGAATAAGGATAGTAACCGTAACAAACCAAAACAGCCGGTCGACTCTGGAAGAGATCGTGAAGAGAATCATGAGTCTCAATCGAGACCGGAGACGCCCACTGTTTCGGCAAACTTACCTTTAAGCCAAAACGAAAACGAAGAAAGACCAGCGTCTCCTGTGCCTTCTGCCAGCGACGTTGAAAATAATGACGAAGAAGACGACTCCTCAGACGAGTCCATCGCAGAAAGCGACATTTTCAATCAAACGACTTTTCCTTTCAAGCTACCTGTAACAAAAGAAAAAGAAATTAATGAATTTAAAATAGTAGAATCAAGAGACAGATTGTCTATGTGTAGAGACAATGTATTAGTATTTATAACCACAAAGGGTCAACCTATCGACGAAGGAGCACGAGATTTGGCGTTCGTCAACACACTACCTAAGTTTGATGGATCGAACTTATCTCGAGCTCGAGTCTTCGACATCGGAGCAAAATACATCATTGCATTACCAATCAAAAATGACCTAAGAGCAAATATTTCAAGGGAAGATCTTAACGAAGCCTTCGAATCACTCAGAGACGTAGTGATCGAGCTCGAGGTAAGATCGATAAGCGTCGCGAGGACGGAGGAAATAGACGGAATACCATGGAAAGAGATTCTAGAAGGGATTCAAAATTCTTTGTCGGACATTCGTTTATTATTAACAGTTTATAAGCAACTCGTAACTATACCACCCGAAGAAGATCGACAAGAGATCATCCGCGAAGCGCACGATTCTCTCATTGGAGGTCACAAAGGAGTCACGAAAACCTTCAATCGCATCAGGGAACGGTACGCTTGGCGCAACATGAAGACCGATATACAGAAGTATATCCAACACTGCAGAGGCTGCCAAATAAAAAAACTGGTCCGCATCAAAACAAAACAACCGATGGTGATTACGGATACTCCAAGCTGTGCATTCGACAAGGTCGCAATGGACATCGTCGGTCCACTCCCAACCACAAAACGAAAGAATACGTACATTCTGACTATCCAGGATTTGTTAACAAAATATTCACTGGCCATCCCGATGGCACGAATTATGTCAGTGGATATCGCCGATGCGCTCTGCAACTCACTCATTGCGCACTTCGGCGCCCCAAGAGCAATCCTGACCGACCAAGGAAGTAACTTCTGTTCGAGTTTAATGAGAGCGGTAGCCAAGAAATTCAAGATTCGGCTTTTCAAAACAACCGCTTTCCATCCTCAAACTAACGGTTCCATCGAGCGTTCTCATCATGTACTAGTGGAATACCTAAAACAATACGTTGACAAGAACCACGAGTGGGACGAATTTCTCGATATGGCCATGTTCTCGTACAACACAAGCCAACACGAAGGCACCGGCTTCACACCGTTCGAGCTGGTGTTCGGGCGAATTGCTCGTCAACCATCAAGCCGTACTCACACCGAGGAACACAGCAATCCAACCTACGCAGATTACCTGAAAGATCTGTATACAAAAATTCATGGACTTCAAGAATTAGCAGCCGAAAATCTCATAGCTGCAAAACACAAGTCAAAAAATATTACGACAAAAGAATTAATCCGCAAAACTTCGGTATCGGTGATACCGTGGTCATGTTGAAGGAACCAAGGGATGGTAAATTTGGCGACCAGTACACCGAACCATGTGAAGTCACCGAAGTCCTCTCAGGAGGAAACGTTAAAATAAGATATCGCGGTCGAGATAGAATTGTACACACGAACAAACTGCGTCTGACAAAGTTGCGAACATAATGCATATCTTTGTTGCAGACGCAGAAACAATGGCAACTGTACGCAACCGACCTCCTGACATTCACCTCGAAATATGCTTCTGCGACCCCTGGGAACACTACCACTCGGAGAAAGCCCTACGTTACGACGAGAAGCTCGACCAGTTCGAGTACATACCCAAGGGAACGTCAGAAATCGCCGTCATCGACGCCGACAAGCTCGTCCTCATCCAATTCCGCGGAAAATACTATCGTACACCACGCGACTACAGAGACTTCAAACGCAAGTACAGCGAGGAAAACGAACGTCAACACAATTATCAGCAACACCTGAAAACAAGAAAACCAACAACAAACAACTACAACAATTTCATCGCCGTTCCGCTCTTCGTCGTCCTGCTGTTGTGTGCATTCTTCTATTCGGCTAGCGCAATCGTGGGCTACGATTGTGGCGGATCGACGCTCAACATCACCACCATATCACTCAACAACGTGGGGGAATGCAACATTCCACTGGCCGAACCGGAATCAAAACCAGTCTACATCCAACTTTTGCAACTTTCCGAATTTGAAAGCACTGAAGTAATCCAGTGTAAAGTCGAGATCGACCGCATCATCTACCACTGCGGTATGAGCTCGCACAACTCCATCGTTCAAGGAGGACATCAAACTTACCTGCATGACTTCGACGAGAAATCCTGCCAACGCCTCCAGGAAACGGGAATGATGAAGCTGAGTTTTGCATCGGAAATCGTGGGTCTTCGCCGGAACGAAACAGCATCACGAAGCATCACCATGGGCGGATCCATCACCAACGACGGAGGTTGCTCTGGTACCCAATACAGTGACCCCTACGGAACCTGGAACGACGTCGTCGTCCAAGCATCAGCAAAAATCGCTCTTTATAACTACCACGCAATAGTCAATCTAAAAGCTGGAAAAATCATACTTCAAACCGGAACACAGTGCTCACTCACCGACGGCAACTGCATCGACGTCCACGGTAACAGTGCCTTTTGGAGGACAGCACCAACCGACTCCTGCAGTTTCAGCGAATACGACGTGCTTTATGAAGGCATGGCCACCAAACTGGAATCGACAGAAGATGGAGTTCGTATGCCGGACATATACACACTCAAAACAGAATCCACTACCTTCGCATTGGCAAAGCAATCGGAATACCAGGTGTGTGGGTACACACTCATCCGCACCGAGCATCCAAAACTGTTCATCCTCGAAACCGAAAAAAGTCAGTCACCTGCAAACAAAAGAAAAATTTCCGTGAACAACCTGGACATTTTCTCATACATAAATTCAAAATTTGTCTATGTCGAAAAACACGTTCGTGCCCAAATGAAGAATCTATATCGAGACGTCATCACGCAACGATGCAACCTGGAAAGAAGAGTTATGCTAAACGCTCTGGCTACAGCAGCTATTCTGCCCGAGAAATTCGCCTACACCGTCATGAAAGGACCGGGATATATGGCTGCAATTGCTGGAGAAGTAGCACACATCGTTAAATGCATCCCAATCCAGTGTCAACTCAGGAAGACCACGGAGTGTCACCACGAACTACCGGTGACCTACCGCAATGCTTCCTATTTTCTAACAACAACATCGCGAATGCTAGTCAAAACTGGCACACAGGTCGAATGTGATCCAGTGCTTCCGACCGAATACGAAATCGAAGACACTTGGTATGTAATTTTACCGCACCCAATGGAAGTAATTCCACCCCAAATGCTGCAACCGATGACGAGGCCAACCTGGAAATACATCTCTGCGGGTAACCTGGCATCAAGCGGCATCTACTCTGAAGCAGACATCAACAAACTGCGCGACAGGATAATGTTCCCTGCTGAGAAACCAGCACTCCTAAATCATCTCGCAAGAGGATCTGTTGGTTATAGCGTACCATCTGGAAGCATCTCTATCCGCGGATTAATGGACAAGAGTACGTTAGACCACATTGCCGAAAACGCAGCCGACAAGATGTGGGGAATGTTCCTTACATTCGGCACTGCAAGTGCAGGTGTCATTGGAATATTCCTAATTGTAAAAATCATCAAACTCGTAATCGACACGTTGATTCACGGATATGCTCTTCACTCTCTCTATGGATGGAGCATTCATCTAATCGGAGCCGTGTGGAGTTCAGTCACGAACCTCCTCGTAACTCTGGCTCATAAAAACAAATCTACCCTCACGGACATCGAGGCCAATCAATCAACAGCACCAAGAGAAGAAGGTGCTTCAGTACAACCAAATGCACAACAACCAGAAACTACCGAATTGACAGGAGTAGATCCTCGACTCTCTGCACGGCTACTCGCCTCTCGTCAGCAGAGCCTAGGCACAGCTTCCGACTAAAAGGGGGGAGGTGTAACGTCGTCGGATCTACGAAATATCAAAATAAAAATAAAAATAATAAAAATTAAAAAAAAAAAATATATATATAGTAATTAATAATAATAATAATAATAATAATCAATGAAATAAATAAATAAATAAATAAATAAATAAATAAATAAATAAATTAATTAATCAATCATAAACAGTTGAGGATAACTTACCATCGCACGAGTATATGAGCCCGATAAATTACCATCAAGGCATCATCGGCCACTTACCACTGAGCGGCAATCCGCCTACCTTACCAATGACGGAGTTACCACGGAGTAGCGTACCGACGGACGAGTTACCTACGACAGGAGTTACCTACAGCGGGAGTTACCATCGGCGAAACTTACCATCATCATCATCCAAGGGTAACGACTCAACGGTTTAGTGAAGTGCCGGGTAAACCAGTGCCGAATAAAAGCAGAGTATAGTGCGCATGGTCAAAAGTGAAAAGTGGTATGGATGTATGTGTATGGACTATGGAGGAATGTTAGAATAATTTATTATTAATTAATAATTCATACATAAATCCATAAATATTCTTTAACAATTATCATACAATTATTAACTATTATTTACTTAATTAAAAATCATATTATTATTATATTTAACCAATTTATTAAATATTACGAATAAATTACATATACTACATATATATAGCTATACCTACCATGCTGTTAGCAGCGGGTAGTTACCTTTGGCCGACCCAATACGCCCCGGGCAGCTGTAGGGGGTGAACCAGTGATCGGGGGATAAAACGGACAACTGAGGGATGATTGTCAGAGACTCCCGATTATTTATTCAAAAGTGGTCAACCACCGGTGCAGATGTCCCAGTTGTTGACCTATCTTTTACATGTTAATTTCGTCATGAACCATATCACCCCGGTCTGCTGTTTCTCCGCTTCTAACCCCCGGAGCGCAACAGGGGTTGGTGCATCCCCTTCAATATTGTTAAAGGGTGCCAATTCCGAGGGGTGCCAATCACTGTGTCTTGCAAAATATTTCGGTGGTACAGTCATTGGCCACCCTAAAAAAATTCCGAAATTAAAAGAGTAACCAATGTAGACCTATATTGGCATTATAAACCAAGGCATTGCCACTCTTCATTAGTCAAGAAACGCATTTTTATATATAGTTAAATATATATAGTTAAAAATCATCTTGGACGACGCTTTGTTGCTAAGCCAGTTAATATTTGCTGGAGGTCTGATAAGAAATCGGACAGAGGAATGCACAGTCAAAACGAAAGACTGCTCGTCCGGTCTAGAAGACAAAACATCCGGCCGAAATCCTAGCCACCCTTTCTGCTAAAGCGATAACATAAAATTCCATTCTGCAATTTCTTTTTGGTGACAGCTTGTACCACGTAACAAGTGCACTCAGAGTGGCGGGGGCACTGCGATGCTCCCCACCGCTGACGGACCCATGCAGTCCGCAGTCAATGCATAAAGCATTAGTCTTTCGGACACCTGCGAGCGAGCAACAGGTCTCATCGACACGCGTCGCGTCTCGCGAGTACTCGGGACTCCGCGACTATAGTAGTCACGTATAATTAAAGTCGAAATCAGTGACGCCTCTGAGCGGGCAACATCTTCGCCGCGGACGCGCCGTACCCTGCGAATCGGTTAGTTCGTGGTCGAGTTTTTGTTCGACACGCGTTTTTAAATTAATATCTGGGAATATCCTGTACGTGACAGGCGGCCACGAGAGCTGACAAGAATATTACCCATACAACGATATTTTGTAAACCCGCGTTCAAGTGTTCGCGTAATTTTATAATTAATCAACTTGTAATCAAATTGTGAATTTGTGAGAATTTGTGAAACTCGTGTATCGTGTATAATTTCTATTTCAATATATTATTCTACTTCTACATTTTTTTAATCAAAACCATTGTTATTCATTTTTTAATTAAAACCCTAAATCGATCCGAATTTCTACGATCGATCACACTCCTCTCAACACCCTAAATAACCTGGAAAGCCTTTTCCGTGCATACATACTGCACGCCAAGTCTTTCTACTCTATTACCCCTTCACACCTAATTATTAAATCCGAGCGGTGCATACCTCATGCACGACGGAAATCCATCTCATCCCTCCTGCATCGACCGTAGAAATTGAAGATCAATGGGAAGAAGACGAGGCGGTTGGAAGTTCCAGGCGCGCCGCGCCGTCGCAGTAGCTTGTCAGAGTCCAGCTCGTTCCAGAGGACATAATAAACCAAACAGTGCAACTAAATTAATTCGAGCATTTGAAAATTTTATTAAAAGTCAATTGCCAAATAATTCAATTAATCCTACCGTTTCAAAATCAACTAGTGAACCGACCAAGCCGCGCATTGTCTCCGTTGAACATTTGAACTATTTTGTGGTGAATCTTCCTGGTTGCTGGGTTTTCGTGTCTCGTTCATCTCCATTGTCCGCCATCGCCGACATCGTTGGTTCTCGTTCAGATAACATCCCGTCGACCATGATCGATTAAAATCATCAACCCGCTACGCTCTTCCGCTCGCTAACCTGCTGGAATACGTGACTTGCACCTGAAAAAGAAGAAAAAGGTAAGATTAATATTTAATAAATTACAATTATACCGTATTTATCCAGATTGGACAGCGGTCTCTATCCCTAGTGGGCGCATTCCCGCTTAAATTAGAGGCCACCCCTTATCTGTATCCTGTACGTTCCTCGTTTATTTTGTGTCCGTTATTTTACGTTTAATTTCAAATCCCGGGACGTAACACTGCATCGGTGCCAAACGAGTTTCAACGATGCAAAACGATGCATTTGCACAAAATAAAGGTTTTTGACACTCGGAGGCCGAGTTTACATGCGTGCAACACTCGCAAAACGGGATTTCTCGATTTGGCGGTTTGACGCATTTTCGCTCGCCGCATCGGTGCCAAGCGAGTTTCAACGATGCAAAACGATGCATTTGCACAAAATAAAAGTTTTTGTCACTCGGCGACCGAGTTTAGATGCGTGCAGCACTCGCAAAACGCGATTTCTCGATTTGGCTGATTGACACTTTTTCGCTCGCGGCATTGGTGCCAAACGAATTTCAACGATGCAAAACGATGCATTTGAACAAAATAAAGGTTTTTGACACTCGGAGACCGAGTTTACATGCGTGCAACACTCGCAAAACGTGCTTTCTCGATTTGGCTGTTTGACGCATTTTCGCTCGCTGCATCGGTGCCAAACGAGTTTCAACGATGCAAAACGATGCATTTGCACAAAATAAAGGTTTTTGACACTCGGAGACCGAGTTTACATGCGTGCAACACTCGCAAAACGTGCTTTCTCGATTTGGCCGTTTGACGCATTTTCGCTCGCTGCATCGGTGCCAAACGAGTTTCAACGGTGCAAAACGATGCATTTGCACAAAATAAAGGTTTTTGACACTCGGAGACCGAGTTTACATGCGTGCAACACTCGCAAAACGTGCTTTCTCGATTTGGCTGTTTGACGCATTTTCGCTCGCTGCATCGATGCCAAACGAGTTTCAACGATGCAAAACGATGCATTTGCACAAAATAAAGGTTTTTGACACTCGGAGACCGAGTTTACATGCGTGCAACACTCGCAAAACGTGCTTTCTCGATTTGGCTGTTTGACGCATTTTCGCTCGCTGCATCGGTGCCAAACGAGTTTCAACGATGCAAAACGATGCATTTGCACAAAATAAAGGTTTTTGACACTCGGAGACCGAGTTGACATGCGTGCAACACTCGCAAAACGGGATTTCTCGATTTGTCGGTTTGACGCATTTTCGCTCGCCGCATCGGTGCCAAACGAGTTTCAACGATGCAAAACGATGCATTTGCACAAAATAAAGGTTTTTGACACTCGGAGACCGAGTTTACATGCGTGCAACACTCGCAAAACGTGCTTTCTCGATTTGGCTGTTTGACGCATTTTCGCTCGCTGCATCGGTGCCAAACGAGTTTCAACGATGCAAAACGATGCATTTGCACAAAATAAAGGTTTTTGACACTCGGAGACCGAGTTTACATGCGTGCAACACTCGCAAAACGGGATTTCTCGATTTGGCGGTTTGATGCATTTTCGCTCGCCGCATCGGTGCCAAGCGAGTTTCAACGATGCAAAACGATGCATTTGCACAAAATAAAAGTTTTTGTCACTCGGAGACCGAGTTTACATGCGTGCAACACTCGCAAAACGTGCTTTCTCGATTTGGCTGTTTGACGCATTTTCGCTCGCTGCATCGGTGCCAAACGAGTTTCAACGATGCAAAACGATGCATTTGCACAAAATAAAGGTTTTTGACACTCGGAGACCGAGTTTACATGCGTGCAACACTCGCAAAACGTGCTTTCTCGATTTGGCTGTTTGACGCATTTTCGCTCGCTGCATCGGTGCCAAACGAGTTTCAACGATGCAAAACGATGCATTTGCACAAAATAAAGGTTTTTGACACTCGGAGACCGAGTTTACATGCGTGCAACACTCGCAAAACGTGCTTTCTCGATTTGGCTGTTTGACGCATTTTCGCTCGCTGCATCGGTGCCAAACGAGTTTCAACGATGCAAAACGATGCATTTGCACAAAATAAAGGTTTTTGACACTCGGAGACCGAGTTTACATGCGTGCAACACTCGCAAAACGGGATTTCTCGATTTGGCGGTTTGACGCATTTTCGCTCGCCGCATCGGTGCCAAGCGAGTTTCAACGATGCAAAACGATGCATTTGCACAAAATAAAAGTTTTTGTCACTCGGCGACCGAGTTTACATGCGTGCAGCACTCGCAAAACGCGATTTCTCGATTTGGCTGATTGACACTTTTTCGCTCGCGGCATTGGTACCAAACGAATTTCAACGATGCAAAACGATGCATTTGAACAAAATAAAGGTTTTTGACACTCGGAGACCGAGTTTACATGCGTGCAACACTCGCAAAACGTGCTTTCTCGATTTGGCTGTTTGACGCATTTTCGCTCGCTGCATCGGTGCCAAACGAGTTTCAACGATGCAAAACGATGCATTTGCACAAAATAAAGGTTTTTGACACTCGGAGACCGAGTTTACATGCGTGCAACACTCGCAAAACGTGCTTTCTCGATTTGGCCGTTTGACGCATTTTCGCTCGCTGCATCGGTGCCAAACGAGTTTCAACGATGCAAAACGATGCATTTGCACAAAATAAAGGTTTTTGACACTCGGAGACCGAGTTTACATGCGTGCAACACTCGCAAAACGTGCTTTCTCGATTTGGCTGTTTGACGCATTTTCGCTCGCTGCATCGGTGCCAAACGAGTTTCAACGATGCAAAACGATGCATTTGCACAAAATAAAGGTTTTTGACACTCGGAGACCGAGTTTACATGCGTGCAACACTCGCAAAACGTGCTTTCTCGATTTGGCTGTTTGACGCATTTTCGCTCGCTGCATCGGTGCCAAACGAGTTTCAACGATGCAAAACGATGCATTTGCACAAAATAAAGGTTTTGACACTCGGAGACCGAGTTTACATGCGTGCAACACTCGCAAAACGTGCTTTCTCGATTTGGCTGTTTGACGCATTTTCGCTCGCTGCATCGGTGCCAAACGAGTTTCAACGATGCAAAACGATGCATTTGCACAAAATAAAGGTTTTTGACACTCGGAGACCGAGCTCACATGCGTGCAACACTCGCAAAACGTGCTTTCTCGATTTGGCTGTATGACGCATTTTCGCTCGCTGCATCGGTGCCAAACGAGTTTCAACGATGCAAAACGATGCATTTGCACAAAATAAAGGTTTTTTGACACTCGGAGACCGAGTTTACATGCGTGCAACACTCGCAAAACGGGATTTCTCGATTTGGCGGTTTGACGCATTTTCGCTCGCCGCATCGGTGCCAAGCGAGTTTCAACGATGCAAAACGATGCATTTGCACAAAATAAAAGTTTTTGTCACTCGGCGGACCGAGTTTACATGCGTGCAACACTCGCAAAACGTGCTTTCTCGATTTGGCTGTTTGACGCATTTTCGCTCGCTGCATC
>CAXITY010000158.1:0-28185 GCA_964034905.1 Itoplectis maculator
GGTCGCTCGCTCGGTCGCTCGCTCGGTCGCTCTCTCGGTCGCTCGCTCGGTCGCTCTCTCGATCTCTCTCTCTCTCTCTCTCTCTCTCTCTCTCGTTGGACGTGTTTGAAATTGCTCCGTGATCAGCTGCCTTTTTCGATGGTTGGGGGTGTGTGGCCGCCGATCGGATTGATGGAAATCAGAGACAGTGAGATGACAGTCATGGTGAAATATATCCGAGGACTATAATACAAAAACTGTGAGTGGCAGAAACATTTTTAGAAAGAGGTGGTTAGTGCCTGTCATCGAGACAGGGCGCGGCCATATTGGGCCCGGGGACAGCAGTGAATATCTCACAGCGATTGAGGCGCGGCCGGTGTCACCGAGCCGCGGCTCATACCGCGATATACCGACTGTAGGTAAATTGCCGGCTACACGACCGATAAATTGCCAACATGAATTATGCAAAATGCGCAGGGTGTGGCAAAAAAATTGTGCAAACGGTATATGAGTGCTTGAAATGCTCCAAAGATTTCCACAATTCGTGTATGAAAATGCACAGATCGAAGAACACCAAGGGGGAACTTGTCAAATGTGACGGAACAACGGTGGAGCGTACCCAAACACGCACGCCGACGAGAGGCGATGCTCGGGACCAAGAAAAAACTCCCGGTAACGCAAACGGGGACGAGCGAAGAGCGAAGAGAGCAAGAGACGAGCTAAGCGAAGATGAAGCAGAAGAAGAGAGGACGCTGGACGAGAAGAACGACAAAATTTTAAGAGACGTAAGGAAAATCGAAGAAAACTCAAGAGAGAGCGGAAAAATAAAGGAAAATATTGGAAAAATAATCAAAACAGAAGTGCAAAAAGCAACAAGCACACTAAGGGAGGAAATAGAAACATTGAAAGAAGACTTAAATAAAAACTTCAATGATGAACTAATAGGGATGCAAAACGGGATCCAGGAACTAAAGGAAATACTGCTAGGACCACAGGGTGATGGGAGAAGAAACCAATGGTTGAAGGGGAACCGAAGCGAGCTACGTAGAGAGGCGCAGAAACCAACGTATGCAACGGTGGCTAACAATAGCATACATGGAAAAGAGGAGGTCGTCATACTACAGCCAAACGGAGAACAGAGCAGTGAAGAAACAGTTAAAAATATGAAGGAAAAAATCGATATAGTCAAGGAGGGAATTAATGTAAACAGAATAGTGGTTGGACAAAACGGAAGAGTAATCGTCGGCTGCTCACAACAGGAGGATCGAGTGAAGCTGGAAAACGCGATGCAGAGGAATTTAGGAGAGAAATACACAATCAAGACGCCAACGATAAGAAATCCGAAGGTCAAAATATACGGCATCGATCTTGCAGAAAGTGAAACACCGGTGGACGAGCTAATCGGAAAAATATGCGACCAGAACCAGATTCCGAGAAACCGAGCCGATCTGCACATCAAGATTCTGAAAAAGTGGACGTACGAGAAGTACAATAATATGACGGTCATACTGGAGGTGGATACGGAGACGCACGATGTGCTGGTAAAGGACAACCGGGCCAGAGTAGGATGGAAAATATGCGGAGCAACGACCTTCGTCACGATAACGCAGTGTTACAACTGCTGGGGATATTACCACACAGCAGCGAAATGCAAGAAGAGGACTCGATGCGGAAGATGTGCGGAAGAACACGACACTCGAGAATGCAAGAAACAAGAAAGAAGATGTGCGAGCTGTATCGACCACAAGGAAAAGCTGAAACTACAGGAGAGAGACGTGAACCACGGAACGAACGACAAGAGTTGCCCGTCACATAGGTATTTTTTAGAGTTGGAGAGGAAAAGAATAGCGAACTAGAAAGTAGCAACGAACAAGAAGGATCGTTAGTTTACCTAAACGCGCGTAGCATAATAAAAAATATTGATGAAATTGACGAACTAGTGGTAAAAAAAATGAAACCGGCGATATTAGCACTGACAGAAACGCGAACAACGGAAGAAATAGAGGATGGAGAACTTAATATAAAAGGGTACACAATTGTTAGATGCGACGGAGAAAACAGACGAACGGGGGGCGTAGCAATGTATATTCGTAACGGTATTAATTACAAAGTAAAACTAGTTGAGAAAAATGTTGGAAATTGTTGGTGCGTTGCAATCATGATCAAGTCGAAAAATTACACAGGCACGGTGGTTACGATATACTACTCGCCAAGTGCCAGCGATGCGGACTTTATTGGGTTTTTAGAAAAAATAGGAGATGAGGTATTGTAACGTAACGCCTTATACCCGGCAGGGAATTCGAATATAGCCGTTCGTACAACCGATCGGCATGTAAACACGCCGAACGGGCGGCCGAGCCGTTGGCTCGTCCGCATCACCAACGGTCCACGTACGTCACCAACGGTTAACGCACCGCGAGTGGGGAAACCCGCTCTATATAAGCGCGCCGTCCCGACACCGATCTTCCATTCCAATTTACACTTTCCTACCGAAAGCATCTCCATTATTCCATTTGCGAGTATCCATCCTAGATACCCGCAAATTCTCTGAGCAAAGCCCAGGCTCATCTAGTTGTAAGAACCCTTCCGTTTTGTCCTGCGAAATTGTTTCGCCCGGCAAAATAAACCAAATTCCATTTTTGTCCTGCGATATTGTTTCGCCCGGCAAAAATCCACTTCCTCAATTTTTTGTCCTGCGATACCGTTTCGCCCGGCAAAGAATCGTAGTCCCCATTTTTGTCCTGCGATATTGTTTCGCCCGGCAAAAAATTACATCCCTCCATTTTGTCCTGCGATATTGTTTCGCCCGACAAAATCTCCTTTCCCTAACTTTTGTCCTGCGATATAGTTTCGCCCGGCACAAGTTTTCGTCTTTAATTTTTTCTTTTTTTGTCCTGCGATATTGTTTCGCCCGGCAAAAACACCTGTCCTAAGCTTTTTCTTGTCCTGCGATATTGTTTCGCCCGACGAAAGAGTTACTCCTCCACCTTCTGTCCTGCGATATTGTTTCGCCCGACGAAGGAGTTACTCCTCCACCTTTTGTCCTGCGATATTGTTTCGCCCGACAAAAGTACCCGCATCCTATAAATTATTTGCGCTGCGATATCGCTTCGCCCTGCAAATAATTCCCATCCAGAATAGATCTCGATTCCCAGAAAAGATCCGACCCGCATTACCCGCCTAGTATCCTTTCCGAAATAATCACAAGACAATTCGTCCCACTGACCCAGTTTCGATCCTGACCATCCTTAAAGTCATAATCATAGCACTCTATTTATCCGTCTCCTAAATTGCCCTCCCGCATATAAACAAAACCCCAATATAATTCCACAATTTGCGCACGGGCTGGAGTATCGCTCTCCCCTCCGTCCGCGTCGACCAAAAAGACTCTGCACTCATACAATACGCCAGCCGTTATTTGTCAGTACTGATATCAACAGTCTGATCGTTATTAACAATTGCTTGTTGAATTAAAAACCTGCACAAAAGTAAAAGATCGAGCAGTGGAATCCTCTCGCAGTTGAGAGCACGTGTCAAGTCCAGCCGTCGGGGTCTGCACGCCGTGTTCGGTCATAGGCGGTTTACCTCGGAAGACAGAACAATAGGGCAATAAAGGGATTAACTCGAGAAATTCTCCGAATCGGTCGAAATAAAGTCTCGAATTTCGAGCAACGATATTATAATAATTTCTGATATCTGCTCGGCGTGAGATCTCGTCTCTAATTTCTCTCCAACTTTCAACGTTGTTTAAACAATTCGTCACAGATCCTTATTGTTCATATTTCTGATCTTAAGCCTCCAGTCTATTACCCAGCCAATAGAAAAAATCCCATTTCATTTCGAGTCGTCGTTCTGTCACAATAATTCAATCTTCTGATTCATTTCATCCTTCAGGTCCAGTGATGAATCACGTTCGAAATAAAGTAGAACGTCTGAGGACTTTAAAATTAAATCTCTAAATTAGAATCTCTTGAAACTCGACACGAATAAACGAGTATCTTGGCCTTGAGCAGTGCAAGCTCCACGTGTGAACATCCTGTAAACACGTGAATTTAACGTCATTTATTTTTATTCTTTACTTTTATCTTTCGGGAATTCCCGTTTCAGAATAAGTCCCTTGCGGCAACCTATGCCATAAAGCTTTACACGAGAAAACCAACAATTCAAATCACTTGGCCTTGAGCAGCGCAAGCTCCACGTGTGAACGTCCGCTGAGCACGTGAATTTAACTTCATTATTTCTTTTATTCGTTTTCTCCAGGTGATCCTGTTTCATCTTCGTTTACAACGACATTTTTTTATTACATTAAATTCTACACAAATTCCTCTATCATTCCTTGTCTCCAGTGATGAAGAGGATACCAGGTCTTCGGATGAGTGTATCATCTGAGGTGACTTCCTAAATTCCCAAGAATTGCTATCCCGGTCCAGCACATGACCTCTTATTCTTAAAAAAATCATTCAACCTTCGCGACCTTCGTCTCTCGACAAAACGCGAAAAGTTTCATTGGCGCCCGAACAGGGACCGGGAATTCCAATTTTCGGGAAAATTACGTAAATTCAGTCCCACAATGTCGCAACCGACTACGTGCGGTCCTAACGTGACAACCACGTGGACAACCACGGTGTCACCGCGAACTACACCCACGTTCTCGTCGAATACCACGACAACAACGTTAGCGGGTAACAACAGTTACAATCTCTCGTATACGATTCCACACCTAGGGCAGCAAGTTGCTGAAAGGCAAGCACAATACCAAAATCAAGTTGGTGGCATACATCTGCCATTGTCCCAATCGCGCAACAGGAGTTATAACGAAGCTGCAATTCCTCCCAGGTCGGCCCCATCTCTCGTGACTATCCTCGACGAGATGCGTGCATTACGCATCTCCGACAACGAGAGAAACAGTCAGCGAATCGAGAATATGAACGCCACATTGTCTCGTAGAATCGAAAATTTGCATAAGAACGTAGAGGCGTCGATTTCAGCTGTGCACCGTGAGTTGGTGAATATCACCCAGACGTTGGCACCTGAACAGAGTGACGCACGTCATTCAGGTCCACCAACTCCTGTTGATTTGACCCAGGGAATGAACTTGCTGCATGAGCAATGCCCTCCACACTTATACCAATCAAATTCGGGTAATCCGAACAACTTCGTGAGTCCCCCATTGGCCCAAAATCCTCGTGGAATAGAAACCACGGGATCTCAGGAACAAAATATGCATCATTCAACTACATATCCTGAGATGCAGGCGCTTCATGCCCCTCGTCAACAAATCGAACACACCGTCCAGTTCAGAGAAGGATTCGAGTCGAATAACCGTTTGTCTGGGAACTTTGAACCGAAGTTATGGGGTGCTCCTCGCCTCACAGCTCCGGTTTTCCAAGGTCGTGTCGGGGAAAGACCTATGCGATTCCTACAAGAGCTGAAACGCTATCAGGACGCACTCGGACCCCGATATCATTTCCACATCATCGTGGAGCAAAGCTTGAGCGGTCTCGCCAAGGAGTGGTGGACGATAATCGAGTCATCTATCGAGTCCTGGCAGGACTTCGAACATTATTTCAGACGACGTTTCTGGAACGATGAGATTCAGTACGGCGTGCGTGAAAAGCTCGATTTCGGCGTCTACGACCCGGAGGGCAAACAAAAACGCATTATGTACGCGCTGAATCTTATCGGTATGGCCAAAGAGCTGCGTCCCGCAATTCCTGACGACCAGGTCGTCAACAAACTATCGCGTCATTTTACGGACGAAATTCGAAGTGCCATAATGGCCAGAGGTATTTCAACGATCACCTCCCTGTTGGATCTCCTCGAGAAGTTCGATCAGGCCGGAGCTCTGAACAGCCAACGCGCCCGACCAAGTGTTCGACCCCCGTCTCGTCCTCAGGGGGACAGAAAACCGAACCACGAGTCGCCGCATTCAGGCAATCAGACGCAACCGTGGCAAAAGACTCGCGACGAGGCTGCCGCAAAAAGGACAGGGAATCCACCACACCGAATTCGAGCTCTAGCAGAGATCGACGAAACCACCGGGGTCAAGGAAGAGTCACATATCATCGACATGCCAGTCTCGGAAAACGAGTCTGCGTCACCTCCTCCCTCCGAGCAATAAACGAGGTGACGCTGGGATATGGCGAAGACCTCCGAGGTTACCTGCTCGAACCCGATCAACAACCCCCGAAAATCGTTCCGAAGTGTCCACTATTGGAAATCTATGTCCAAGGCCGACTTATTCCCGCACTCATTGACACAGGAAGCGAAGTCAGTGCCATCTCTGAAAAATATTACCTCGAACAACATTCTTTCTTCAAGGATTGTCCCACCTTGCCGCTCACCGGAGTTACTGTATCAGGTGCAATGGCCGGAAAACCCACAATCGTAAAGCGACAATTCTTTCCAGATATAAGCATCGGAAAGGCTTGCGAACGTTCCACCCTATTAATTGTGCCTAATCTCTCGGTCGATTGCATCCTAGGTGTTGACTTTCTGTATAAGATCCAGGCAAAAATAGACCTGGCAAAATATCAAATGACGTTTGCCATGCCCGGTGAAGGAACCCCGTCACAGGCTATCAGGTTTCAAAATCCACCTCTCATCGAGATGGAATCCAGTCCCCGGATCAACAAAGTGTCAAAAAACAATTATGAAATTACCTCCGATGAGATCCGTGAAAAAATTCAAGAAACTCAGTGGCAAACAACCGACCAAGCACAGGTTATCGAGAATCTTATCTATCGACACCGTCACGTCTTTGAAAAACGCCCTGGTTTGCTCAATTCATATGAACACGAACTCCGTGTAATTCCTCACAAACCGTTTCAAGCAAAGATCTACCCTATACCCGTGGCATATCGCGATAGCGTAGACCAGGAGATTGAAGACATGCTTGAGTTGGGTATCATACAAAAATCTCGTAGCCCGTACCGGAGTCCTCTCGTGGTGATTCCGAAAAAGGACGGAAAGGTGAGAATCTGCCTCGATGCAAAAAAAATTAATGATATTATGTTGCCTGACAACGAACAAATGGAAACACCTGAAGCTCTCTTCCAGCAATGCATTGCTGTACGCTTCATGTCGTCACTCGATCTACGATCCAGTTTTTGGCAAGTGCCACTAGCCCCGTGCTCTAGGAAATACACAGCTTTCTCTCATCGTGGCAAATGCTACGAATTTTGTGTAACGCCATTCGGGTTACGAACCAGTACAGCCAGTTTAGTACGTGGTCTCGGACCAGTACTGCAGGGATTAGACAACACGATCAACTTTGTTGATGACCTGTTATGCATGTCGGAAACATTCGAGCAGCACGTGGATCATCTTGACCAACTCTTCACGCGCTTCGCGCAACACAACCTGACTCTTAGCCTGGAAAAATCACAATTTCTGAAGCAGGAGGTCAAATTTCTTGGTCATATCCTAACACCGCAAGGCATGCAGCCTGACCCTGATAAAATCAGTGCGATCAAGGATTTTCCCAGACCAAAAAACGTGAAGCAACTGAGAGGTTTTCTCGGCCTCATAAACTTTTACAGTAAGTTTACCAAGGCCCATGCCGGTGCCACCGTGCCGCTCCTCCACCTCACTCGAAAGAGTGTGAGATGGAAATGGGGAGTTGACGAAGACAAGGCTTTTGCTAACGTCAAAGATCAATTCTGCAAGGACGTTGTCCTCAGATACCCTGACAAACGCAAGCCATTCTATCTTCAGACCGACGCCAGCAACTACGCCTTAGGCGCAGTTCTCTATCAAATTAATGATGACGGAGAACACGAAGTCATACACTTCGCGAGTCGGACATTAAAAGGTCCCGAACTAACCTATTTCACAACAGAAAAGGAACTCCTGGCCATCGTGTGGTCGCTCCAAAAGTTTCGCTCGTATGTCCTCGGAGCACAAATCCATGCGATCACTGATCACGCAGCACTCGTATTCCTGCGAGAATGTCGCATGACCCATGCCCGGCTTACCAGATGGTCATTGGCCATTCAAGATTACCAGATGACCGTACAACACTGTGCTGGTAAAGCCAATACCGTGGCCGATCTGTTGAGTCGGCTACCAGATCTCGACCAAACCAATAAAAAAGATCATATTGTTATCGGACGTCTGGCTCGGGAAGCGTCTCCTGAATTCGAAGAACTTCTCTCTAATCTCCATAAATTGCAAGATCAAGACGAGGAAATCAGTCAAATCAAAAAACAAATTAGAGACAAACAATCTTGCAAAGATCTAATGATCACCAAGCAAATCCTCTATCAGAAGATCCGAGACACATGGCGTGCAGTAATACCCACGAGTGTCGCACACCAGTTTATATCGGAATGTCATGAAATTTATGGCCACGTTGGAGCACGGAAATGCTATCTCATCCTGAGAGAGGATTTCCACTGCAGACACTTCTACCGTATCGCGCGAAAATGCCTGGCGAAGTGTGAGTCATGTCAGAAGAATAAGGTCTATACACCCGGTTCCTTTGCAGAAATGAAATCCATTCTACCCGACAAACCTGGCGAGCTCGTATCCCTCGATTTTTACGGACCATTACCGGCCGGCCAATATGGCATGAAATACATTCTCGCGATTATAGATGTTTTTTCGAAACTGACCAAACTCTATCCACTACGTAACGCAACAACTGACGCAACGCTCCACTGTCTCCTGGACGATTACATCCCCAAGTATGGAAAAATCCAAGCTGTGTTATCGGATCAAGGTACTCAATTTACCTCGGCGAAATGGAAGGCCCAACTAAAGAAACAGAAGATTCAGGCTATTTTGACATCAATACGTCATCCTCAGGCGAACCCTGTCGAGCGCACCAACCGCGAATTATCGCGATTCTTCCGGACGTTCCTTACCAATCGACACAATCAGTGGGTCGGGGTGCTCTCTGCAATCGAAGATTGCATTAATGAAACTCACCACGAATCCACCGGTTATCAGCCATACCTCCTACACACAGGCGTGAGACCAGATAAACCCTGGCAGCAGATTGTACTGGAAAAAGACAACGTTCCCAAACACGAATCCCTCGTACTCATGGCATCCCAAAACATGAGCAAACAACGGGAAAGACAACGGCGGAAATACAACTTAACCCACCGTATGACGACATACGAGCCAGGACAATTAGTCCTCGTAAAGGCACTGAACGTGTCTAATCCATCCGCCAAACAAATTGCCAAATTCATGCCACTGTATGAAGGTCCCTATCGCATCAAGAAGAAGATCGCCGAGTCCTCATACATACTGGAATACCCACACGAACAGAAGGATCGTGGATTATTTCACACGCAGGACTTGCGACCGTTCTACCACAACAACACGACCGTCTAACGTGTCGAACGGGTGGTGGTAGCCGTCCAATCAATCACGCGCATACCCCAAACATAAGGGATACAATCATAGTCGACAAATAGTTTCAGTACCGTCGTGCTCAGTCCATCAGTACGACTCCCAACGAGAACCAGTAAACACGGTGACAGATCAGTGGAAGATGCCGAAAGACGCGCAGAACCAGTCATCATGGGACTCCAACGGTCAACCACACCGCCATCCGCAGGATCGGGAGATCAGTCCGCGTCCCTACACCCCTGCTGTAGGCCAACGGGCACGAGATCTGCCCAAAAAGAAGGACAAAATTCGGAACATGGAAACGCAGCTGGACGAGTACCACTTCAAGTACATCCGGGAACAATTTAAACTCAACGATCTCCTGGGAAGCAGCCAGCTGCAGGGACCCCGTGAGTTATTATCTCTCAATCAGTCGAAAACGATAAAAAAAAAAAAAAAAACATATCCCTATCACTCGTTTTCGACCCTACACGTATCCCAGGGCTCGGAACAAACGGGCGAACTCCTCGTTTCCACCTCCGCTGGATACCAAAGGAGCTGGCCCCAGTGAGAGCACCCTCCCTCTGGGTACCACCACCACCTAAACCCGTGAGACACCAGCGAAGCGCCCCATACAGGCCCCGGATCCTAGGAAATCCCCGAGAGACCAAAGTACCACCACCGGCCCAGAAGAGACAGGCCTCCGAGGAACTAGAGGCAGCCATCTCGCGAAAACATTCGCGCACACCGGTGTACTCGGGCCGCCAACGTATCGACGAGAATCCGATACCCCGCGTCGAGTTATCCGAACCTTTGCCTCTCCTCCTGAATACCGACTACGCCGACCTCCTGACTGAACTGGATAATTTTTTGAAAGAGTAGCCGCTGTAGATATAATAAAGACAGAAAATACAGTAAATCACGTGGCAAGGAACCACATCTCTTCAATTATTTTGTCTTTAGGGGGACAGTTGTAACGTAACGCCTTATACCCGGCAGGGAATTCGAATATAGCCGTTCGTACAACCGATCGGCATGTAAACACGCCGAACGGGCGGCCGAGCCGTTGGCTCGTCCGCATCACCAACGGTCCACGTACGTCACCAACGGTTAACGCACCGCGAGTGGGGAAACCCGCTCTATATAAGCGCGCCGTCCCGACACCGATGATCCATTCCAATTTACACTTTCCTACCGAAAGCATCTCCATTATTCCATTTGCGAGTATCCATCCTAGATACCCGCAAATTCTCTGAGCAAAGCCCAGGCTCATCTAGTTGTAAGAACCCTTCCGTTTTGTCCTGCGATATTGTTTCGCCCGGCAAAATAAACCAAATTCCATTTTTGTCCTGCGATATTGTTTCGCCCGGCAAAAATCCACTCCCACAATTTTTTGTCCTGCGATATCGTTTCGCCCGGCAAAGAATCGTAGTCCCCATTTTTGTCCTGCGATATTGTTTCGCCCGGCAAAAATTACATCCCTCCATTTTGTCCTGCGATATTGTTTCGCCCGACAAAATCTCCCTTCCCTAACTTTTGTCCTGCGATATAGTTTCGCCCGGCACAAGTTTTCGTCTTTAATTTTTTTTGTCCTGCGATATTGTTTCGCCCGGCAAAAACACCTGTCCTAAACTTTTTCTAGTCCTGCGATATTGTTTCGCCCGACGAAAGAGTTACTCCTCCACCTTTTGTCCTGCGATATTGTTTCGCCCGACGAAGGAGTTACTCCTCCACCTTTTGTCCTGCGATATTGTTTCGCCCGACAAAAGTACCCGCATCCTATAAATTATTTGCGCTGCGATATCGCTTCGCCCTGCAAATAATTCCCATCCAGAATAGATCTCGATTCCCAGAAAAGATCCGACCCGCATTACCCGCCTAGTATCCTTTCCGAAATAATCACAAGACAATTCGTCCCACTGACCCAGTTTCGATCCTGACCATCCTTAAAGTCATAATCATAGCACACAATTTATCCGTCTCCTAAATTGCCCTCCCGCATATAAACAAAACCCCAATATAATTCCACAATTTGCGCACGGGCTGGAGTATCGCTCTCCCCTCCGTCCGCGTCGACCAAAAGGACTCTGCACTCATACAATACGCCAGCCGTTATTTGTCAGTACTGATATCAACAGTCTGATCGTTATTAACAATTGCTTGTTGAATTAAAAACCTGCACAAAAGTAAAAGATCGAGCAGTGGAATCCTCTCGCAGTCGAGAGCACGTGTCAAGTCCAGCCGTCGGGGTCTGCACGCCGTGTTCGGTCATAGGCGGTTTACCTCGGACGACAGAACAATAGGGCAATAAAGGGATTAACTCGAGAAATTCTCCGAATCGGTCGAAATAAAGTCTCGAATTTCGAGCAGCGATATTATAATAATTTCTGATATCTGCTCGGCGTGAGATCTCGTCTCTAATTTCTCTCCAACTTTCAACGTTGTTTAAACAATTCGTCACAGATCCTTATTGTTCATATTTCTGATCTTAAGCCTCCAGTCTATTACCCAGCCAATAGAAAAAATCCCATTTCATTTCGAGTCGTCGTTCTGTCACAATAATTCAATCTTCTGATTCATTTCATCCTTCAGGTCCAGTGATGAATCTCGTTCGAAATAAAGTAGAACGTCTGAGGACTTTAAAATTAAATCTCTAAATTAGAATCTCTTGAAACTCGACACGAATAAACGAGTATTTTGGCCTTGAGCAGTGCAAGCTCCACGTGTGAACATCCTGTAAACACGTGAATTTAACGTCATTTATTTTTATTCTTTACTTTTATCTTTCGGGAATTCCCGTTTCAGAATAAGTCCCTTGCGGCAACCTATGCCATAAAACTTTACACGAGAAAACCAACAATTCAAATCACTTGGCCTTGAGCAGCGCAAGCTCCACGTGTGAACGTCCGCTGAGCACGTGAATTTAACTTCATTATTTTTTTTTATTCGTTTTCTCCAGGTTGATCCTGTTTCATCTTCGTTTACAACGACATTTTTTTATTACATTAAATTCTACACAAATTCCTCTATCATTCCTTGTCTCCAGTGATGAAGAGGATACCAGGTCTTCGGATGAGTGTATCATCTGAGGTGACTTCCTAAATTCCCAAGAATTGCTATCCCGGTCCAGCACATGACCTCTTATTCTTAAAAAAATCATTCAACCTTCGCGACCTTCGTCTCTCGACAAAACGCGAAAAGTTTCAATGCATTTGCACAAAATAAAAGTTTTTGACACTCGGCGACCGAGTTTACATGCGTGCAACGCTCACAAAACGCGATGGCTCGATTTGGCTGACTGACGCTTTTTCACTCGCGGCATCGGTGCCAAACGAGTTTCAACGATGCAAAACGATGGATTTGCACAAAATCAAGGTTTTTGACACTCGGCGACCGAGTGTACATGCGTGCAACACTCGCAAAACGCGATGGGTCGATTCGGCTGATTGACGCTTTTTCACTCGCGCCATCGGTGCCAAGCGAGTTTCAACGATGCAAAACGATGCATTTGCACAAAATCAAGGTTTTTGACACTCGGCGACCGAGTTTACATGCGTGCAGCGCTCGCAAAACGCGATAGCTCGATTTGGCTGACTGACGCTTTTTCACTCGCGGCATCGGTGCCAAACGAGTTTCAACGATGCAAAACGATGCATTTGCACAAATTAAAAGTTTTTGACACTCGGAGACCGAGTTTACATGCGTGCAGCACTCGCAAAACGTGATTTCACGATTTGGCTGTTTGACGCATTTTCGCTCGCGGCATCGGTGCCAAACGAGTTTCAACGATGCAAAACTATGCATTTGCACAAAATAAAAGTTTTTGACACTCGGCGACCGAGTTTACATGCGTGCAGCGCTCGCAAAACGCGATTTCTCGATTTGGCTGATTGACGCTTTTTCACTCGCGACATCGGTGCCAAACGAGTTTCAACGATGCAAAACGATGGATTTGCACAAAATCAAGGTTTTTGACACTCGGCGAGCGAGTTTACATGCGTGCAACGCTCACAAAACGCGATAGCTCGATTTGGCTGACTGACGCTTTTTCACTCGCGGCATCGGTGCCAAACGAGTTTCAACGATGCAAAACGATGCATTTCCACAAAATAAAGGTTTCTGACACTCGGCGACCGAGTTTACATGCGTGCAACACTCGCAAAACGCGATTTCTCGATTTGGCTGTTTGACGCATTTTCGCTCGCGGCATCGGTGCCAAACGAGTTTCAACGATGCAAAACGATGCATTTGCACAAAATAAAAGTTTTTGACACTCGACGACCGAGTTTACATACGTGCAGCGCTCGCAAAACGCGATATCTCGATTTGGCTGATTGACGCTTTATCACTCGCGGCATCGGTGCCAAACGAGTTTCAACGATGCAAAACGATGGATTTGCACAAAATAAAGGTTTTTGACACTCGGAGACCGAGTTTACATGCGTGCAACACTCGCAAAACGCGATTTCTCGATTTGGCTGTTTGACGCATTTTCGCTCGCGGCATCGGTGCCAAACGAGTTTCAACGATGCAAAACGATGCATTTGCACAAAATAAAAGTTTTTGACACTCGGCGACCGAGTTTACATACGTGCAGCGCTCGCAAAACGCGATATCTCGATTTGGCTGATTGACGCTTTATCACTCGCGGCATCGGTGCCAAACGAGTTTCAACGATGCAAAACGATGCATTTGCACAAAATAAAGGTTTCTGACATTCGGAGACCGAGTTTACATGCGTGCAACACTCGCAAAACGCGATTTCCCGATTTGGCTGTTTGACGCATTTTCGCTCGCGGCATAGGTGCCAAACGAGTTTCAACGATGCAAAACGATGCATTTGCACAAAATAAAAGTTTTTGACACTCAGAGACCGAGTTTACATGTGTGCAACACTCGCAAAACGGGATTTCTTGATTTGGCTGTTTGACGCATTTCCGCTCGCGGCATCGGTGCCAAACGAGTTTCAACGATGCAACGATGCATTTGCACAAAATAAAAGTTTTTGACACTCGGCGACCGAGTTTACATGCGTGCAACGCTCACAAAACGCGATGGCTTGATTTGGCTGACTGACGCTTTTTCACTCGCGGCATCGGTGCCAAACGAGTTTCAACGATGCAAAACGATGGATTTGCACAAAATCAAGGTTTTTGACACTCGGCGAGCGAGTGTACATGCGTGCAACGCTCACAAAACGCGATAGCTCGATTTGGCTAACTGACGCTTTTTCACTCGCGGCAAAGGTGCCAAACGAGTTTCAACGATGCAAAACGATGCATTTGCACAAAATAAAGGTTTCTGACACTCGGAGACCGAGTTTACATGCGTGCAACACTCGCAAAACGCGATTTCCCGATTTGGCTGTTTGACGCATTTTCGCTCGCGACATAGGTGCCAAACCGAGTTTCAACGATGCAAAACGATGGATTTACACAAAATCAAGGCTTATGACACTCGGCGAACGAGTTTACATGTGTGCAACGCTCACAAAACGCGATAGCTCGATTTGGCTGACTGACTCTTTTTCACTCGCAGCATCGGTGCCAAACGAGTTTCAACTATGCAAAACGATGCATTTGCACAAAATAAAGGTTTTTGACACTCGGAGACCGAGTTTACATGCGTGCAACACTCGCAAAACGCGATTTCCCGATTTGGGTGTTTGACGCATTTTCGCTCGCGGCATAGGTGCCAAACGAGTTTCAACGATGCAAAACGATGCATTTGCACAAAATAAAAGTTTTTGTCCCTCGGCGACCGAGTTTACATACGTGCAGCGCTCGCAAAACGCGAATTCTCGATTTGGCTGATTGACGCTTTTTCACTCGCGGCATCGGTGCCAAACGAGTTTCAACGATGCAAAACGATGCATTTGCACAAAATAAAAGTTTTTGACTCTCGGCGACCGTGTTTACATTGGTGCAACACTCGAAAAACGCAATTTCTCGATTTGGCTGTTTGACGCATTTTCGCTCGCGGCATCGGTGCCAAACGAGTTTCAACGATGCAAAACGATGCATTTGCACAAAATAAAAGTTTTTGACACTCGTCGACCGAGTTTACATACGTGCAGCGCTCGCAAAACGCGATATCTCGATTTGGCTGATTGACGCTTTATCACGCGCGGCATCGGTGCCAAACGAGTTTCAACGATGCAAAACGATGGATTTGCACAAAATAAAGGTTTTTGACACTCGGCGACCGAGTGTACATGCGTGCAACACTCGCAAAACGCGATGGCTCGATTTGGCTGACTGACGCTTTTTCACTCGCGGCATCGGTGCCAAACGAGTTTCAACGATGCAAAACGATGGATTTGCACAAAATCAAGGTTTTTGACACTCGGCGACCGAGTGTACATGCGTGCAACACTCGCAAAACTCTATGGGTCGATTCGGCTGATTGACGCTTTTTCACTCGCGGCATCGGTGCCAAGCGAGTTTCAACGATGCAAAACGATGCATTTGCACAAAATCAAGGTTTTGACACTCGGCGACCGAGTTTACATGCGTGCAGCGCTCGCAAAACGCGATTTCTCGATTTGGCTGATTGACGCTTTTTCACTCGCGACATCGGTGCCAAACGAGTTTCAACGATGCAAAACGATGCATTTGCACAAAATAAAAGTTTTTGACACTCGACGACCGAGTTTACATACGTGCAGCGCTCGCAAAACGCGATATCTCGATTTGGCTGATTGACGCTTTATCACTCGCGGCATCGGTGCCAAACGAGTTTCAACGATGCAAAACGATGGATTTGCACAAAATAAAGGTTTTTGACACTCGGAGACCGAGTTTACATGCGTGCAACACTCGCAAAACGCGATTTCTCGATTTGGCTGTTTGACGCATTTTCGCTCGCGGCATCGGTGCCAAACGAGTTTCAACGATGCAAAACGATGCATTTGCACAAAATAAAAGTTTTTGACACTCGGCGACCGAGTTTACATACGTGCAGCGCTCGCAAAACGCGATATCTCGATTTGGCTGATTGACGCTTTATCACTCGCGGCATCGGTGCCAAACGAGTTTCAACGATGCAAAACGATGCATTTGCACAAAATAAAGGTTTCTGACATTCGGAGACCGAGTTTACATGCGTGCAACACTCGCAAAACGCGATTTCCCGATTTGGCTGTTTGACGCATTTTCGCTCGCGGCATAGGTGCCAAACGAGTTTCAACGATGCAAAACGATGCATTTGCACAAAATAAAAGTTTTTGACACTCAGAGACCGAGTTTACATGTGTGCAACACTCGCAAAACGGGATTTCTTGATTTGGCTGTTTGACGCATTTCCGCTCGCGGCATCGGTGCCAAACGAGTTTCAACGATGCAACGATGCATTTGCACAAAATAAAAGTTTTTGACACTCGGCGACCGAGTTTACATGCGTGCAACGCTCACAAAACGCGATGGCTTGATTTGGCTGACTGACGCTTTTTCACTCGCGGCATCGGTGCCAAACGAGTTTCAACGATGCAAAACGATGGATTTGCACAAAATCAAGGTTTTTGACACTCGGCGAGCGAGTGTACATGCGTGCAACGCTCACAAAACGCGATAGCTCGATTTGGCTAACTGACGCTTTTTCACTCGCGGCAAAGGTGCCAAACGAGTTTCAACGATGCAAAACGATGCATTTGCACAAAATAAAGGTTTCTGACACTCGGAGACCGAGTTTACATGCGTGCAACACTCGCAAAACGCGATTTCCCGATTTGGCTGTTTGACGCATTTTCGCTCGCGACATAGGTGCCAAACCGAGTTTCAACGATGCAAAACGATGGATTTACACAAAATCAAGGCTTATGACACTCGGCGAACGAGTTTACATGTGTGCAACGCTCACAAAACGCGATAGCTCGATTTGGCTGACTGACTCTTTTTCACTCGCAGCATCGGTGCTAAACGAGTTTCAACTATGCAAAACGATGCATTTGCACAAAATAAAGGTTTTTGACACTCGGAGACCGAGTTTACATGCGTGCAACACTCGCAAAACGCGATTTCCCGATTTGGGTGTTTGACGCATTTTCGCTCGCGGCATAGGTGCCAAACGAGTTTCAACGATGCAAAACGATGCATTTGCACAAAATAAAAGTTTTTGTCCCTCGGCGACCGAGTTTACATACGTGCAGCGCTCGCAAAACGCGAATTCTCGATTTGGCTGATTGACGCTTTTTCACTCGCGGCATCGGTGCCAAACGAGTTTCAACGATGCAAAACGATGGATTTGCACAAAATCAAGGTTTTTGACACTCGGCGACCGAGTGTACATGCGTGCAACACTCGCAAAACTCTATGGGTCGATTCGGCTGATTGACGCTTTTTCACTCGCGGCATCGGTGCCAAGCGAGTTTCAACGATGCAAAACGATGCATTTGCACAAAATCAAGGTTTTGACACTCGGCGACCGAGTTTACATGCGTGCAGCGCTCGCAAAACGCGATTTCTCGATCTCGCGACATCGGTGCCAAACGAGTTTCAACGATGCAAAACGATGGATTTGCACAGAATCAAGGTTTTTGACACTCGGCGAGCGAGTTTACATGCGTGCAACGCTCACAAAACGCGATAGCTCGATTTGGCTGACTGACGCTTTTTCACTCGCGGCATCGGTGCCAAACGAGTTTCAACGATGCAAAACGATGCATTTCCACAAAATAAAGGTTTCTGACACTCGGCGACCGAGTTTACATGCGTGCAACACTCGCAAAACGCGATTTCTCGATTTGGCTGTTTGACGCATTTTCGCTCGCGGCATCGGTGCCAAACGAGTTTCAACGATGCAAAACGATGCATTTGCACAAAATAAAAGTTTTTGACACTCGACGACCGAGTTTACATACGTGCAGCGCTCGCAAAACGCGATATCTCGATTTGGCTGATTGACGCTTTATCACTCGCGGCATCGGTGCCAAACGAGTTTCAACGATGCAAAACGATGGATTTGCACAAAATAAAGGTTTTTGACACTCGGAGATCGAGTTTACATGCGTGCAACACTCGCAAAACGCGATTTCTCGATTTGGCTGTTTGACGCATTTTCGCTCGCGGCATCGGTGCTAAACGAGTTTCAACGGTGCAAAACGATGCATTTGCACAAAATAAAAGTTTTTGACACTCGGCGACCGAGTTTACATACGTGCAGCGCTCGCAAAACGCGATATCTCGATTTGGCTGATTGACGCTTTATCACTCGCGGCATCGGTGCCAAACGAGTTTCAACGATGCAAAACGATGCATTTGCACAAAATAAAGGTTTCTGACATTCGGAGACCGAGTTTACATGCGTGCAACACTCGCAAAACGCGATTTCCCGATTTGGCTGTTTGACGCATTTTCGCTCGCGGCATAGGTGCCAAACGAGTTTCAACGATGCAAAACGATGCATTTGCACAAAATAAAAGTTTTTGACACTCAGAGACCGAGTTTACATGTGTGCAACACTCGCAAAACGGGATTTCTTGATTTGGCTGTTTGACGCATTTCCGCTCGCGGCATCGGTGCCAAACGAGTTTCAACGATGCAACGATGCATTTGCACAAAATAAAAGTTTTTGACACTCGGCGACCGAGTTTACATGCGTGCAACGCTCACAAAACGCGATGGCTTGATTTGGCTGACTGACGCTTTTTCACTCGCGGCATCGGTGCCAAACGAGTTTCAACGATGCAAAACGATGGATTTGCACAAAATCAAGGTTTTTGACACTCGGCGAGCGAGTGTACATGCGTGCAACGCTCACAAAACGCGATAGCTCGATTTGGCTAACTGACGCTTTTTCACTCGCGGCAAAGGTGCCAAACGAGTTTCAACGATGCAAAACGATGCATTTGCACAAAATAAAGGTTTCTGACACTCGGAGACCGAGTTTACATGCGTGCAACACTCGCAAAACGCGATTTCCCGATTTGGCTGTTTGACGCATTTTCGCTCGCGACATAGGTGCCAAACCGAGTTTCAACGATGCAAAACGATGGATTTACACAAAATCAAGGCTTATGACACTCGGCGAACGAGTTTACATGTGTGCAACGCTCACAAAACGCGATAGCTCGATTTGGCTGACTGACTCTTTTTCACTCGCAGCATCGGTGCCAAACGAGTTTCAACTATGCAAAACGATGCATTTGCACAAAATAAAGGTTTTTGACACTCGGAGACCGAGTTTACATGCGTGCAACACTCGCAAAACGCGATTTCTCGATTTGGCTGCTTGACGCATTTTCGCTCGCGGCATCGGTGCCAAACGAGTTTCAACGATGCAAAACGATGCATTTGCACAAAATAAAAGTTTTTGACACTCGACGACCGAGTTTACATACGTGCAGCGCTCGCAAAACGCGATATCTCGATTTGGCTGATTGACGCTTTATCACTCGCGGCATCGGTGCCAAACGAGTTTCAACGATGCAAAACGATGGATTTGCACAAAATAAAGGTTTTTGACACTCGGAGACCGAGTTTACATGCGTGCAACACTCGCAAAACGCGATTTCTCGATTTGGCTGTTTGACGCATTTTCGCTCGCGGCATCGGTGCCAAACGAGTTTCAACGATGCAAAACGATGCATTTGCACAAAATAAAAGTTTTTGACACTCGGCGACCGAGTTTACATACGTGCAGCGCTCGCAAAACGCGATATCTCGATTTGGCTGATTGACGCTTTATCACTCGCGGCATCGGTGCCAAACGAGTTTCAACGATGCAAAACGATGCATTTGCACAAAATAAAGGTTTCTGACATTCGGAGACCGAGTTTACATGCGTGCAACACTCGCAAAACGCGATTTCCCGATTTGGCTGTTTGACGCATTTTCGCTCGCGGCATAGGTGCCAAACGAGTTTCAACGATGCAAAACGATGCATTTGCACAAAATAAAAGTTTTTGACACTCAGAGACCGAGTTTACATGTGTGCAACACTCGCAAAACGGGATTTCTTGATTTGGCTGTTTGACGCATTTCCGCTCGCGGCATCGGTGCCAAACGAGTTTCAACGATGCAACGATGCATTTGCACAAAATAAAAGTTTTTGACACTCGGCGACCGAGTTTACATGCGTGCAACGCTCACAAAACGCGATGGCTTGATTTGGCTGACTGACGCTTTTTCACTCGCGGCATCGGTGCCAAACGAGTTTCAACGATGCAAAACGATGGATTTGCACAAAATCAAGGTTTTTGACACTCGGCGAGCGAGTGTACATGCGTGCAACGCTCACAAAACGCGATAGCTCGATTTGGCTAACTGACGCTTTTTCACTCGCGGCAAAGGTGCCAAACGAGTTTCAACGATGCAAAACGATGCATTTGCACAAAATAAAGGTTTCTGACACTCGGAGACCGAGTTTACATGCGTGCAACACTCGCAAAACGCGATTTCCCGATTTGGCTGTTTGACGCATTTTCGCTCGCGACATAGGTGCCAAACCGAGTTTCAACGATGCAAAACGATGGATTTACACAAAATCAAGGCTTATGACACTCGGCGAACGAGTTTACATGTGTGCAACGCTCACAAAACGCGATAGCTCGATTTGGCTGACTGACTCTTTTTCACTCGCAGCATCGGTGCTAAACGAGTTTCAACTATGCAAAACGATGGATTTGCACAAAATAAAAGTTTTTGACACTCGGCGACCGTGTTTACATGCGTGCAACATTCGCAAAACGCGATTTCTCGATTTGGCTGTTTGACGCATTTTCGCTCGCGGCATAGGTGCCCAACGAGTTTCAACGATGCAAAACGATGGATTTACACAAAATCAAGGCTTATGACACTCGGCGAACGAGTTTACATGTGTGCAACGCTCACAAAACGCGATTTCTCGATTTGGCTGATTGACGCTTTTTCACTCGCGGCATCGGTGCCAAACGAGTTTCAACGATGCAAAACGATGCATTTGCACAAAATAAAAGTTTTTGACACTCGGCGACCGTGTTTATATGCGTGCAGCGCTCGCAAAACGCGATTTCTCGATTTGGCTGATAGACGCTTTTTCGCTTGCGGCATCAGTGCCAAACGAGTTTCAACGATGCAAAACGATGCATTCGCACAAAATAAAGGTTTTTGACATTCGGAGACCGAGTTTACATGGGTGCAACACTCGCAAAACGCAATTTCTCGATTTGGCTGGTTGACGCGTTTTCGCTCGCGGCATCGGTGCTAAACGAGTTTCAACGATGCAGAACGATGCATTTGCACAAAATAAAACTTTTTGACACTCGGCGACCGAGTTTACATGCGTGCAACGCTCACAAAACGCGATGGCTCGATTTGGCTGATTGACGCTTTATCACTCGCGGCATCGGTGCCAAACGAGTTTCAACGATGCAAAACGATGGATTTGCACAAAATAAAAGTTTTTGACACTCGGCGACCGTGTTTACATGCGTGCAACATTCGCAAAACGCGATTTCTCGATTTGGCTGTTTGACATATTTTCGCTCGCGGCATCGGTGCCAAACGAGTTTCAACGATGCAAAACGATGCATTTGCACAAAATCAAGGTTTTTGACACTCGGCGACCGAGTTTACATGCGTGCAGCGCTCGCAAAACGCGATTTCTCGATTTGGCTGATTGACGCTTTTTCACTCGCGACATCGGTGCCAAACGAGTTTCAACGATGCAAAACGATGGATTTGCACAAAATCAAGGATTTTGACACTCGTCGAGCGAGTTTACATGCGTGCAACGCTCACAAAACGCGATAGCTCGATTTGGCTGACTGACGCTTTTTCACTCGCGGCATCGGTGCCAAACGAGTTTCAACGATGCAAAACGATGCATTTGCACAAAATAAAGGTTTCTGACACTCGGAGACCGAGTTTACATGCGTGCAACACTCGCAAAACGCGATTTCCCGATTTGGCTGTTTGACGCATTTTCGCTCGCGGCATAGGTGCCCAACGAGTTTCAACGATGCAAAACGATGGATTTACACAAAATCAAGGCATATGACACTCGGCGAACGAGTTTACATGTGTGCAACGCTCACAAATCGCGATTTCTCGATTTGGCTGATTGACGCTTTTTCACTCGCGGCATCGGTGCCAAACGAGTTTCAACGATGCAAAACGATGCATTTGCACAAAATAAAAGTTTTTGACACTCGGCGACCGTGTTTACATGCGTGCAGCGCTCGCAAAACGCGATTTCTCGATTTGGCTGATTGACGCTTTTTCGCTTGCGGCATCAGTGCCAAACGAGTTTCAACGATGCAAAACGATGGATTTACACAAAATCAAGGCTTATGACACTCGGCGAACGAGTTTACATGTGTGCAAAGCTCACAAAACGCGATTTCTCGATTTGGCTGATTGACGCTTTTTCACTCGCGGCATCGGTGCCAAACGAGTTTCAACGATGCAAAACGATGCATTTCCACAAAATAAAGGTTTCTGACACTCGGCGACCGAGTTTACATGCGTGCAACACTCGCAAAACGCGATTTCTCGATTTGGCTGTTTGACGCATTTTCGCTCGCGGCATCGGTGCCAAACGAGTTTCAACGATGCAAAACGATGCATTTGCACAAAATAAAAGTTTTTGACACTCGACGACCGAGTTTACATACGTGCAGCGCTCGCAAAACGCGATATCTCGATTTGGCTGATTGACGCTTTATCACTCGCGGCATCGGTGCCAAACGAGTTTCAACGATGCAAAACGATGGATTTGCACAAAATAAAGGTTTTTGACACTCGGAGATCGAGTTTACATGCGTGCAACACTCGCAAAACGCGATTTCTCGATTTGGCTGTTTGACGCATTTTCGCTCGCGGCATCGGTGCCAAACGAGTTTCAACGGTGCAAAACGATGCATTTGCACAAAATAAAAGTTTTTGACACTCGGCGACCGAGTTTACATACGTGCAGCGCTCGCAAAACGCGATATCTCGATTTGGCTGATTGACGCTTTATCACTCGCGGCATCGGTGCCAAACGAGTTTCAACGATGCAAAACGATGCATTTGCACAAAATAAAGGTTTCTGACATTCGGAGACCGAGTTTACATGCGTGCAACACTCGCAAAACGCGATTTCCCGATTTGGCTGTTTGACGCATTTTCGCTCGCGGCATAGGTGCCAAACGAGTTTCAACGATGCAAAACGATGCATTTGCACAAAATAAAAGTTTTTGACACTCAGAGACCGAGTTTACATGTGTGCAACACTCGCAAAACGGGATTTCTTGATTTGGCTGTTTGACGCATTTCCGCTCGCGGCATCGGTGCCAAACGAGTTTCAACGATGCAACGATGCATTTGCACAAAATAAAAGTTTTTGACACTCGGCGACCGAGTTTACATGCGTGCAACGCTCACAAAACGCGATGGCTTGATTTGGCTGACTGACGCTTTTTCACTCGCGGCATCGGTGCCAAACGAGTTTCAACGATGCAAAACGATGGATTTGCACAAAATCAAGGTTTTTGACACTCGGCGAGCGAGTGTACATGCGTGCAACGCTCACAAAACGCGATAGCTCGATTTGGCTAACTGACGCTTTTTCACTCGCGGCAAAGGTGCCAAACGAGTTTCAACGATGCAAAACGATGCATTTGCACAAAATAAAGGTTTCTGACACTCGGAGACCGAGTTTACATGCGTGCAACACTCGCAAAACGCGATTTCCCGATTTGGCTGTTTGACGCATTTTCGCTCGCGACATAGGTGCCAAACCGAGTTTCAACGATGCAAAACGATGGATTTACACAAAATCAAGGCTTATGACACTCGGCGAACGAGTTTACATGTGTGCAACGCTCACAAAACGCGATAGCTCGATTTGGCTGACTGACTCTTTTTCACTCGCAGCATCGGTGCCAAACGAGTTTCAACTATGCAAAACGATGCATTTGCACAAAATAAAGGTTTTTGACACTCGGAGACCGAGTTTACATGCGTGCAACACTCGCAAAACGCGATTTCTCGATTTGGCTGCTTGACGCATTTTCGCTCGCGGCATCGGTGCCAAACGAGTTTCAACGATGCAAAACGATGCATTTGCACAAAATAAAAGTTTTTGACACTCGACGACCGAGTTTACATACGTGCAGCGCTCGCAAAACGCGATATCTCGATTTGGCTGATTGACGCTTTATCACTCGCGGCATCGGTGCCAAACGAGTTTCAACGATGCAAAACGATGGATTTGCACAAAATAAAGGTTTTTGACACTCGGAGACCGAGTTTACATGCGTGCAACACTCGCAAAACGCGATTTCTCGATTTGGCTGTTTGACGCATTTTCGCTCGCGGCATCGGTGCCAAACGAGTTTCAACGATGCAAAACGATGCATTTGCACAAAATAAAAGTTTTTGACACTCGGCGACCGAGTTTACATACGTGCAGCGCTCGCAAAACGCGATATCTCGATTTGGCTGATTGACGCTTTATCACTCGCGGCATCGGTGCCAAACGAGTTTCAACGATGCAAAACGATGCATTTGCACAAAATAAAGGTTTCTGACATTCGGAGACCGAGTTTACATGCGTGCAACACTCGCAAAACGCGATTTCCCGATTTGGCTGTTTGACGCATTTTCGCTCGCGGCATAGGTGCCAAACGAGTTTCAACGATGCAAAACGATGCATTTGCACAAAATAAAAGTTTTTGACACTCAGAGACCGAGTTTACATGTGTGCAACACTCGCAAAACGGGATTTCTTGATTTGGCTGTTTGACGCATTTCCGCTCGCGGCATCGGTGCCAAACGAGTTTCAACGATGCAACGATGCATTTGCACAAAATAAAAGTTTTTGTCCCTCGGCGACCGAGTTTACATACGTGCAGCGCTCGCAAAACGCGAATTCTCGATTTGGCTGATTGACGCTTTTTCACTCGCGGCATCGGTGCCAAACGAGTTTCAACGATGCAAAACGATGGATTTGCACAAAATCAAGGTTTTTGACACTCGGCGACCGAGTGTACATGCGTGCAACACTCGCAAAACTCTATGGGTCGATTCGGCTGATTGACGCTTTTTCACTCGCGGCATCGGTGCCAAGCGAGTTTCAACGATGCAAAACGATGCATTTGCACAAAATCAAGGTTTTGACACTCGGCGACCGAGTTTACATGCGTGCAGCGCTCGCAAAACGCGATATCTCGATTTGGCTGATTGACGCTTTATCACTCGCGGCATCGGTGCCAAACGAGTTTCAACGATGCAAAACGATGGATTTGCACAAAATAAAGGTTTTTGACACTCGGAGACCGAGTTTACATGCGTGCAACACTCGCAAAACGCGATTTCTCGATTTGGCTGTTTGACGCATTTTCGCTCGCGGCATCGGTGCCAAACGAGTTTCAACGGTGCAAAACGA
Organism: Itoplectis maculator; assembly: GCA_964034905.1. Classification (NCBI taxonomy): domain Eukaryota; kingdom Metazoa; phylum Arthropoda; class Insecta; order Hymenoptera; family Ichneumonidae; genus Itoplectis; species Itoplectis maculator. The sequence goes on from CAXITY010000158.1 coordinate 25,669, forward strand.
TGCATTTGCACAAAATAAAAGTTTTTGACACTCGGCGACCGAGTTTACATACGTGCAGCGCTCGCAAAACGCGATATCTCGATTTGGCTGATTGACGCTTTATCACACGCGGCATCGGTGCCAAACGAGTTTCAACGATGCAAAACGATGCATTTGCACAAAATAAAGGTTTCTGACATTCGGAGACCGAGTTTACATGCGTGCAACATTCGCAAAACGCGATTTCTCGATTTGGCTGTTTGACGCGTTTTCGCTCGCGGCATCGGTGCTAAACGAGTTTCGACGATGCAAAACGATGCATTTGCACAAATTAAAAGTTTTTGACACTCGACGACCGAGTTTACATGCGTGCAACGCTCACAAAACGCGATGTATCGATTTGGCAGATTGACGCTTTTTCACTCGCGGCATCGGTGCCAAACGAGTTTCAACGATGCAAAACAATGGATTTGCACAAAATCAAGGTTTTTGACACTCGGCGCACGAGTTTACATGTGTGCAACGCTCACAAAACGCGATGTCTCGATTTGGCAGATTGACGCTTTTTCACTCGCGGCATCGGTGCCAAACGAGTTTCAACGATGCAAAACGATGGATTTGCACAAAATAAAGGTTTTTGACGCTCGGAGACCGAGTTTACATGCGTGCAACATTCGCAAAACGTGATTTCTCGATTTGGCTGTTTGACGCATTTTCGCTCGCGGCATAGGTGCCCAACGAGTTTCAACGATGCAAAACGATGCATTTGCACAAAATAAAGGTTTTTGACACTCGGAGACCGAGTTTACATGCGTGCAACATTCGCAAAACGCGATTTCTCGATTTGGCTGTTTAGACGCATTTTCGCTCGCGGAATAGGTGCCAAACGAGTTTCAACGATGCAAAACGATGGATTTACACAAAATCAAGGCTTATGACACTCGGCGAACGAGTTTACATGCGTTCAACGGTCGCAAAACGCGATAGCTCGATTTGGCTGTTTGACGCATCTTCGCTCGCGGCATCGGTGCCAAACGAGTTTCAACGATGCAGAACGATGGATTCGCACAAAATCAAGGTTTTTGACACTCGCTGACCGAGTTTACATGCGTGCTGAGCTCGCAAAACGTGATTTCTCGATTTGGCTGATTGACGGTTTTTCGCTCGCGGGATCGCTGCCAAACGAGTTTCAACGATGCAAAACGTTAGATTTGCACAAAATAAATGTTTTTGACACTCGGAGACCGAGTTTACATGCGTCCAACGCTCGCAAAACGCGATTTCTCGATTTGGCTGATTGACGCTTTTTCGCTTGCGGCATCAGTGCTAAACGAGTGTCAACGATGCAAAACGATGGATTTGCACAAAATGAAAGTTTTTTACACTCAGCGACCGAGTTTACTTGCGTGCAGCGCTCGCAAAACGTGATTTATCGATTTGGCTGATTGACGGTTTTTCGCTCGCGGCATCGGTGCCAAACGAGTTTTGACGATGCAAAACGATACATTTTCACAAAAAAAAAAGGTTTTTGTCACTCGTTGTCTGAGTTTACATGCGTGCAACACTCGTAAAACGCGATTTCTCGATTTGGCTGATTAACGCTTTTTCACGCGCGGCATCGGTGCCAAACGAGTTTCAACGATGCAAAACGTTAGATTTGCACAAAATAAAGGTTTTTGACACTCGGAGACCGAGTTTACATGCGTGCAACGCTCGCAAAAAGTGATTTCTCGATTTCGCTGTTTGACGCGTTTTCGCTCGCGGCATCGGTGCCAAACGAGTTTCAACGATGCAAAACGATGCATTTGCACAAAATAAAAGCTTTTGACACTCGGCGACCGAGTTTACATGCGTTCAACGGTCGCAAAACGCGATGGCTCGAATTGGCTGTTTGACGCATTTTCGCTCGCGGCATCGGTGCCAAACGAGTTTCAACGATGCAAAACGATGCATTTGCACAAAATAAAAGTTTTTGACACTCGGCGACCGAGTTTACATGCGTGCAACATTCGCAAAACGCGATTTCTCGATTTGGCTGATTGACGCTTTTTCACTCTCGGCATTGGTGCCAAATGAGTCTCAACGATGCAAAACGATGGATTCGCACAACTTGAAAGTTTTTTACACTCGGCGACCGAGTTTACTTGCGTTCAACGCTCGCAAAACGCGATGGCTCGATTCGGCTGTTTGACGCATTTTCGCTCGCGGCATCGGTGCCAAACGAGTGTCAACGATGCAAAACGATGGATTTGCACAAAATCAAGGTTTTTGACACTCGACGACCGAGTTTACATGCGTGCGACGCTCGCAAAACGCGATGGCTCGATTCGGCTGTTTGACGCATTTTCGCTCGCGGCATCGGTGCCAACCGATTTTCAACGATGCAAAACGATGGATTCGCACAAAATCAAGGTTTTTGACACTCGCTGACCGAGTTTTCATGCGTGCTGAGCTCGCAAAACGTGATTTCTCGATTTGGCTGATTGACGGTTTTTCGCTCGCGGGATCGGTGCCAAACGAGTTTCAACGATGCAAAAC